>WNWK01000643.1:147500-240000 GCA_009830355.1 Cherax destructor
TTTCCATACTCAAATCTCTCTTCTCTTATTTTGGTCATAATTTCTTATGAATATCAGTATTAACCAGATACAGTGGTACCTCGACTTACGATGGTCCCCAAACTCACCCTTTTATGTAAGTTTATTTTTTTAAATGCTTTTGTAAGTGTAATTTTGGGGGTCTAAAAGGACTAGTCTATTTTACAACATTTCTTAAGGAGATAAATTCGTTTGGTAATGGCACTTGAACAGCATTCTGGAATGAAAAAATATCGTAAGTCGAGGTACCACTGTAAGTGATTTATTAAAGAGATATTATTATTATTATAATTAAAAAGAAGCGCTAAACCTACAAGGGTCATACAGCACAGCCGGGCAGGGAAAGGTGCAGGAGTATTGGGTAGCAAGAGGGAGAGGGATTATTATTAGGTCATGGAGTGCAGCGGGGCAGTGGATAGTACAGGGGTAAAGGGTAGTAAGAGATTGAGGTAGAAAGGGCTGTGAGGAGTGCTAAAGGCATCATCATCATAGTTTGTGCAGTAAATCAGGTGCTGTCAAAAAGTTAATGAGATAGTCTGGGTTAAAGGAGGGTCCATCAGCGAGAAGGGAAGGTAAAGTAAGGGCAGTAGAGCGGTGATGACATTGGAGGTCAATTCTGCATGGTCATTGATAGAGTAGGCAGTCCAACAGAATATGGCTAACAGAAACTGGAACCTGACAATTCTCACAGAGTGGAACAGGGCACCTCTCCATGAGATACCCGTGAGTAAGACGAGTGTGACCGATGCGAAGATGGGAGAGAGTAGTCTCCCAACCTCGACATTGATGACAAGAAGACAGGCAGAAACCTATACAGTACTTGGTTTAATAGAATGTAGTTTGTTATGTAGCAGATCAGACCAAAGTTGTTGCCAATGGGTGTGAAGGTGGGTAGCAGTTACAGCAAAATAGTCTGTGAGTGGAACACCTCTATGTGAAACTGGGAGGCCGTGTACTGCTGACCGCGCGGCAGTGTCTGCCTGTTCATTGCCCTGTTTGTCAACATGACTGGGAACACAACAAAAAACAATATCTTTGTGCTTGCTGGAGATACGGCGTAACCAAAGTTGGATACAAAGAACCAGGGGATGAGGTGTATCAAATTTTCTTATAGCCTGTAAAGCACTAAGGGAGCCTGAAATGACCACAATTGGTGACACAAGCATAGATGCAATACAGATAAGTGCTAAGAGAATGGCATACAATTTAGCCGTAAAAATGCTAGGCAAGGATAATAAATGCCCTCGCATGACGCTGTTCGGAAACACTGCTGCGAATCCGATGCCGTCAGAAGACTTGGAACCATCGGTGTACACTGCGATGGCATGAGAAGGAGATCAGAAGTGGTTCAGAAAAAAGAGAGCGAGAAGCCACCGTAGGCAGTTGGGTTTTCGCGCATGGTAGTGGGAAAGAACAGACACAAACCGTCGGAACTTCCCAAGGGGGTAGGGAAAAGTGATATGCTACATGAACATAGAAAGGTGGTAACTGAAGAGAAGACAGGTGAATGTAGGTGAAGAGAAAAGGGACGGAGTAAACAGGATTAAAGATACGGTTTCTGATACACACTGAAACAAAATTTGTCATTTGTAGATGCTTTTGCATTTGCAGGACCTGTAGGAACATAACACCCCCTTCCAACAAATCTGGAGGGACGATTGTATAATCGAATCGCCCAGATTATGAAGCATTATTATGAGGCATGTTAAAGCTGTACAACCATAATACACTGTACTCTCTAGTAACTTTTTGTTCTTATGAAGAAAGTTTTTCATTGGTGATGGGAGTAGAGCAAAATTAGCAGTTATGTATTTTTTATTTTATTATTATAATCATAATCAAGCACTAAACCCATATGGGTCATACAGCACTGCAGGGTAGGGTATGCTAAAAGGTGTAATATGCCAGATCAGAGATCAGCAAGGGTGAAGAGTATAACAGAGGTAAAGTTAGGAAGGGCTGTGCGGAGTGCTAAAGGAAGTACATATGTATAATGAAAATTTTTATTTTTGTTGAACAGGTTCAGATGAAGTTTTACACTTAATGCACCTGTGACACTCTTGGTGGCAGGGTACTAGAGATATAAAGCTTATTCAAGACTGCTTTTAAATGAGTGATAGCAAATGTATTTCCTCCTTTGTCACCTTATCTTGGTGGGTAACAACTAATGTGATAGAAAAAATCTTTTGAAACCACTTCTTATTACTTTAGAAAAAATAAAAGTTCCTTACTTAGCCTTTTTTGCCTCTGGTATCTGCCAGCCCTTGTTTGTGATGTTTCTCAGCTGCCTGAGTTGCTTGAAATAATCCTGCAATCTAGGAGTTGATAATGTTGCATTTAGTGGAGCGAGGAAGGAGTATGTTAGCCACATCACATGCTCTGCTACAGTAGTCATAAATCACTACCCTCACTGTTAACCTTCTCCCTCAAACATTGCTTCTCTCCCCAAAATACTCATTATATCTTTTCTTCAATTGCTTCTCTATTAAATGCATTTAGATTTGTAACCACCACTCTTTCAGCCAGCCATCACCCCTTAACACCTCCGTCTCTTCCTTTCTCATTTCCCATTTGCACTTACAGTGAATAAATTAATATATTTTTAAATTTTAGGGCATGATAAAATAATTAACAAGTTGCATGTCTAATATTGAGTTATTTGATAGTGGCATTATTTATGTACAAATTATTCCAGATTATGTTGAAAGCATTGAGCATCCAGACTGGCCAGTAGTCAGCCCACTCTATGACAAAGAGCTGAGGGACATCATAACACAATCTAAAGAACCTGATGCCCTCATCAATAAGCGTCGATCACAGAATTTAGTACCTGGATCGGATTTGCCTGAAATCCCAGAAGAGAACCGGCTACCAATTCTTCTTCTCTCGAGACCCACCACTTTCAAAAAGCATGGTACTGCATTGCTTATTTTTTGTTGTTTGTAAAATTTACCATTTATGAAGGATAACATTTATTAAGAAGTTTACATTGGTATTTCTGCTTTGGGGCCCAACCTGAAATATGTCATAATTCATTCACATACCCCAACACTTGGTCACCTTACTGTGCTGACAGGGTTAGAGCCCTTTTCCTCCTTGACATTGGGTCATCTT
This sequence comes from Cherax destructor, assembly GCA_009830355.1. NCBI lineage: Eukaryota > Metazoa > Arthropoda > Malacostraca > Decapoda > Parastacidae > Cherax > Cherax destructor. The sequence goes on from WNWK01000643.1 coordinate 150,633, forward strand.
ACTGTGCTCACAGGGTTTGAGGGGATCCCAATGTTGGATCACTTTACTGTAGCAGCAGGATTTGAGCCCCTTCCCCGATGTTAGGCCACCTTATTGTTTTGGTGGGGTTTGAGCCCCCAATTCTGTGTTACCTTGTTATAGCAATGAGATATGAGCTTCCTGACACTCAGTCACCTTATTGGTGGGATTAGGTTTGATCCCCTTACCCTGGATCATTTTACAATGGCAGGGACTGAGCCCCTAATGTTGGATCAACTTGCCATTGTGGCAGGGTATTAGCTGAATTAAGAAACCAAAAGCCTATTTTTTTTAGCCTAAACAGTGAGGAAATTTTAATTTTTGCCAAAATGTTTGGTGATTTATGGCTTAAGACTTTGAATAAATTATATGCTGTATATGATTTAAACCATGACTAATGGACTTAAAATGGTTTTGGTTATACTATTGTGATTATATCTGTAATGTAACAGTAAATTAGTTACACTAGCAGCAAATCGGCATTGATAATACAAAATGTTGAGATAGCTAATGTTGATTTTTTTTTTAACACGTCGGCTGTTTCCCACCCTATGTTGATTATATTAACAGCAAATAAATAATGATGTTAGCATCTGTTGAAAGTACTGAATAAGCAGATTGTTCTAGCACTCAACCCTGTCAGTGTAACTAAAATTTCTCATTATGATGATATTACAAGTTATTTAGCAGATGCAGGATAAAGCTAACCAAAACACTGATCATATAGTGGTGACACAGTACCACATAATTACTGTATAGAATTTTTATTTTCCAGGTAGTGGTTGGGATGTTATATTAGCTGCAGGTTGGGGCATGAGCATGTGGATGCCGCTGGTTTTCTGCGGTGGTGCTGCAGGGGGCCAACAGGAATCACAAAATCTGAATATGGAGATGCTTTCTCCTATATCGCCTCATCTTCTGCCAGACACGGCAGCTGGGAGTAACTACACATCATGGCTTGGAGAGCAGAGGCGCCTCCAGTTCTTTAGAAGACCACCTGCCAGTAGACATAATTTTATTAAGTTAGGTGTTCAGTATCCATTCTATGCTCCCTGGAAGAAGCTTTTACAAGTGTGGGAACCTGGAACTCAAGATATCTTTGTTCTCAGGGACATAAGACTTTTGAATGGTTTAGCTCAATGGGCTGGAAATGCTACAAAAACACTTAAGAAGTGCATTTTAAAGAGAAAGGCAGATAGTGATTTGGATGAGACTCCTTGCAAGAAGTTACAGATGGATAAATCTTTGGAAACTACTGGTGAGATTAGTTCTTGCTCTAGAGATGATGATGCCAGCAAAGGTCCACATACTGAAGAGAACCCAAGAAAGTCCCACATTTGTGATACACAATCTAAAGAATTGCCTTTACATAGGTGCAGCATTGAAGAACTACAAAAACTGAGCCATGGTTGTTTAGTAATGGTGAAGCTAATATTGCAGTATAAAGGAATTCTGGAGCCATGTGCCATGATCTGCCTACCAGAAGAGGAGGACATATCAACTAGAGAGAATACAATGAAACCCACTGACAGAAAGGAAGTCATCACAGAGTTGCTTCATAATGATACACAGTTTGAGCACAGACTAAAACTGAAGGAGGAACATAATAAAATTAAGGTACAGTATCAGTATTTTTTCAGTACATCTACCAATTCACACCAAGGCATGGTGACCCAGTGAAGGAAACCCATTCACTTTCACTCACTCTAGCAGCCCTTTTTGAAAATCATGGACATCATAATTCAAATAACTTGTAGAATTGCAACTTCCCCATCCATCCTTCAGAGTTCAGACACTATACTTCCCACCTCCAGGACTATTGTCCAGCTAACCTATTTCTTTAATTCTGTTGATAGAAGTTACCTTTTCACATGAATTAAAAATTTACTCATCATTAAGCATGAAACAAGTTATTTGTCCCATCAATTACTTAAATATAATGAAATCTCAATTTTTTCTCCTATATCAGCTTCTGCATTAACTAAGTGAGTTGATATACTGAGACTTCACAAATGTTTGCCTTGACCAACTGATAAAAAAGAAACTGAAAGGTACATGTCTTGAAAACTACTCTTAGTGAAGTTCTTTTCAAATGGCCTTCTTAAGACAAGCTGTGCTAAAATCCTCCATAGGCTGTTCATTTTTTAATGTCTTAAATATTACTTTTCATAAAAGTTAATTATTACTCCTTACATTTTTGTTTAAGTCATGTATTTAATTTTCATGAACAGTGCTATACATCTTAAATGTCTTTTTCAGGGAAGGATCCAGCGTTTGCGCCGTAAGGCTAGATCAAAGGTGGCAAGGGAAAAAGACATTGTTGCAGCTACACAGACTGGTGAAAATATAAAAAAGGCAACTGCTGATGCCCTTGATAAAATTCATGAAGAAAACAAGGTTGGTCATATTCAGCTTTACATACCATATTTTTTCCATATGAATTTAATGATTATGCAGCTTCTGAATCCCATATGTTTAGACCAAGGGGCTAAAAGATATTTCCTGTAGAAATATCTTATGGTGTTAGGTTACCCTGGGCCTTGCTACCAGGCACCTGAAAAGTGGAATATCAAGTAAATTGTGAGAGTAGGGCAACAGTTGGAGGCAGTCACTATAATTTCATCTGAAAACTCATCAGTGTTAGGCAGGGTGATATTTGAGTAGAATTTTTGGCATTTCTTAACCTCTCCAGGGTTAAATATTTGGGGCATTAGACTCTGTGGAGATTCTGAAGCTCTTTTTATGAGAAGATCAATCTCTGAACTTTGACATCAATGGGCCATCCATATAATTACCTGTTTGTAGCCATAGGAACGGTGTCCCATCTTCAGCCTTTAGTCTACTGATAGTTTTTAAAGCTTTTGGTGTTTGTAGTAGTTACTACCTCCTCTTATAAATCACTCCACTGATCCACTCTACCACTGTAGACAAACTTTCTAATGTCCTTTCAGTGGCTCTTCAACCTATCAGCAATGGCTTATGTAGTGCTTTTAGCCTTTCCTCATACATTATATTTATTAACTCCTAGAGCCATTTTATAGCTTATTTTTGTTATATATTTTTTTTAGTTTTAGCTGCAGCTCAATATTTGTTGAAAATATAGGTGGCCTTCAGCAAGAAGTATGCAATACTTCTTCATAATTTCTAATGGAGACAACTTGCCGTATTGGCTGGTCAAGAGAATCTTTGACTTTTAAGTACACTTTGAACATATTTTCAGTTATATGTTGATAATTAACTGTATAATTCCCTTAGAATTATCAGTCTGATATTTTTTCATCCAATAAATATTTGATATCAGAAAAGCCTGAAAGCTAAATTAAAATACAAATATTGCTTGTTCCAATCTAGTGTTAAAAAATGAATCTAAAAACATTTTTATTTTTACAGGAAGTTCTTGCTAAATATTCTTCATTTCAAGAAGAGATGGAAAATGCATGGTTAATGAAAATAAATGAACCATTACAGTGCTGTTCACGCAAGATAATGGGCTACATTATGAACGGGAATTTTTGTCAGACTTTGGGAAGAGGAGCAGGTATTGGTTGGGTGGCCCTTAAACCACTTCTTGATTTTATTAACTTATGTAAGAAAATAAGTGAAAAAAATGTTGAAAGTAATAATGAAGTGCAAAATGATGATGATAACACAGTAGATGCCTGGAGGTATGCCGTGTTGGTACGGAATCCATCAAGTCTACAATACCACTGGGCAAAGATGGTCATAGTTGTGGAGTCGCAGTTAAGAAGGTGATACCTGGAGTCTACCTGGAGAGAATTCCAGGGGTCAACGCCCCCGCGGCCCGGTCTGTGACCAGGCCTCCTGTTGGACCAGAGCCTGATCAACCAGGCTGTTACTGCTGGCCGCACACAGTCCAACGTACGAACCACAGCCCGGCTGATCAGGTACCGACTTGAGGTGCCTGTCCAGTGCCTGCTTGAAGACAGCCAGGGGCTTGTTGGTAATCCCCCTGATGTAAGCTGGGAGGCAGTTGAACAATGATAGATTAGATTCTGAAAATCTTGACAAAATAGGGTATCACAGGAAGGTAACATTAAGACCATTTAATTTAAAATGTGCAAAGAGAAAACTTTTAGCACTTTAAATTAATAAAATAAATCACGAATTCAGTGTTTATTTTAATACATCATTACACTGGATTTCTGTCTGCTCATAAATGAATTAAAGAAATTATATGAGAGACTTGCAAATTATAAAATATGATCTCCCAGAGACATGAAACATATAGAAGGAGCATTTATTTTAAAAATAAATTTGGTTATTTTGCAAGTTTTTTATGGTGCCCCTACCCTGTATAGTAAGTGGTACCTCGGTTAACGATGGTCCCCAAACTCACCCTTTGATGTAAGTTTATTTTTTTAAATGCTTTTGTAAGAGTTTTTGGGGGTCTAAAAGGACTAGTCTATTTTACATTATTCCTTATGGGGATAAATTCATTTGGTAATGGCACTTGAACAGCATTCTGGAACGAAAAAATATTGTTAACCGAGGTACCACTGTATAATGATTTTTCAAGATGGGGGATTGCTTACTCTGATGGACTGTACTGGCTAGGATTTTCCTTGCCAGAAAGCCATGGTCAAAAAGACTAGGTGCTACTCCCATGAGTTTACAGAAAATCTTGAATTTTTCTCAGATGGGTCTGTGAAAAGTGATGTGAACCATAGAAGAGACGAGGGGGAAAAATGATGGGTAGAGTATTAAGAAATCTGTAGAGGTGAATTATATCCATGAAGGCAAAAGAAAAAGGTAAGAGTATGAGAGTATAGTGGTACTAACACTGTTAAAAGAGACTGAAGGCAGTGGAGATGTCATGTTTGAAGGTGGTGTGAATGTTATGCAGAGAATTCAGAGCATGGAGATTAACAGACATAATTCACAGGTGATAAATTATTTTGAAACCGACAAGTCGAAGATTGAGACTTATGCTACATATGGGAATCTTTTTTAAGGAAACGTTTCGCTACACAGTGGCTTCATCAGTCCAATACAAAGTAGAAATGGGTAAGGAGAGGAGGAGTTTGAGGTAATCAGTCCCTCAGCCTGGAATCGATGTGTTCAGTTCATCACTCTTGTAGAAAGTACAGCATATGACCAGAGAAGTGGCTTATATACTGTAGTCAAGTGAGTGGAAGCAGGAGGAGGCGGGATCACAGTGGAATCATCCACTAGTGTAAGTAGGTCTTCGTCCAAAGGTTGGACAAGTATTGAAGAATTCCTTGTATCAAGATCCCATGATGTTGCAGTGTCTGACAGATGTGATAAATGGTTTTGAAACCAACTAATTGAAGATTGAGACACTTATGCTTCGACTCACCTGACTACAGTATATAAGTCACTTGTCCGGCCATATGCTGTACTTTATACAAGAGTGATGGACTGAACACATCGATTCCAGGCTGAGGGACTGATTACCTCAAACTCCTCTCCTTATCCATTTCTACTTTGTATTGGACTGATGAAGACACTGTGTGGCAAAACGTTTCCTTAATAAAGATTCCCATATGTTGTATAAGTGTCTCAATCTTCAACTTGTCGGTTTCAAAACCATTTATCACATCTGTCAGACACTGCAACATCATAAGATCTTTATAATCACTGTACAGTGGACCCCCGGTTAACGAAATTAATCCGTTCCAGGAGCTATTTTTCAATCCGAACCTTTCGTAATCCGAACCCTTATTTCCCATAAGAAATAATGTAAATACAATTAATCCGTTCCACAAAAAATATTCACACAAAATATAATATAAATAACATTTACTTACCTTTATTGAAGAGACTTGCAGGCATCTGGAAGATAGGGAAGATGACAGGGGCAGGGTGTTAGTGGTTGGAAGGGGAATCCCCCTCCAAAAGGACTTCAGGTGTCAAAGCCCTCTCTGGGGTTACTTCCCTTCTTGGTCTTTTAATGCCACTAGGACCAGCTTGAGAGTCACTAGACCCCTGCCTGGTGAAGTAACTGTCCACAGTCCTCTGTTTCTGGCGACTCTTTAATACTTTCCTGAAGTACAACATGGCTCTGTCACTGAAGTGGTTGCACAGAAGGCTCATTTCAGCTTGCTCAGGGTGGTGCTTTTCAACAAATGTCTGCAACTCATTCCACTTTGTACACATCTCCTTAAGCACTGAAGAAGGCACCTTCTCTCTCTCTTTCCCTCCTCCTGTGAAGCAATAACCTCAGCTGTGGTCTGTTGCTGTTCCAGATGAAGCTCTTGCAGCTCTTCAGTTGTTAGCTCTACCCTGTGCTCCTCCACCAGCTCTTCCACATCCTCACCACTCACCTCCAACCCCAGGGACTTGCCCAATTCCACAATATCTTCCACAACATCTTCCACAACAGGCACAGGGTCGTCAGGGTCAGGGTCAGCCTCAAATCCTTCAAAATCCCTCTTTTTCAACACAATCCGGCCACAGTGGTCTCCAAGCAGAGTTCAAAGTCCTGGAAGTCACTCCCTCCCAAGCCTTACCTATAAGGCCTATGCAATGCACGATATTGAAGTGATTTTTCCAGAACTCTCTTAGGGTCAGTGCAGTGTCTGAGATCATTTGAAAGCACTTTTCAAACACTGCTTTGGCGTACAGTTTCTTGAAGTTTGCAATGACCTGCTGGTCCATGGGCTGGATGAGAGGAGTGGTGTTAGGAGGCAAGAACTTCACTCTGATGAAATTGAAGTTGTCAGGCAACAACTCTTGCAAGTTGTGAGGATGAGCAGGAGCATTGTCCAGTACCAGGAGGCACTTGAGTGGCAATTTCTTTTCCAGGAGGTATTTCTTCACACTAGGGCCAAACACTCCAGTCAACCATTCCTTGAAAATCTCCGTAGTGAACCATGCCTTGGTGTTAGCCTTCCAATGCACACACAAATTATTCTTGTTAACACTGTGTTTCTTGAACACTGGGATTTTCAGAGTGATACACCAGTAAAGGCTTCACTTTAAAATCACCACTGGCATTGGCACACATCATGAGAGTTAGCCTGTCTTTCATAGGCTTGTGTCCTGGCTGTGCCTTTTCCTCCTGAGTAATGAAGGTCTTGTTGGGCATTTTCTTCCAAAACAGGCCTGTTTCATCACAATTAAACACTTGTTGGGGTTCAAATTTTTCAGTGTCTATGAACCCCTGGAATTCCTGCACAAATTTTTCAGCTGCACGTTTGTCTGAGCTGGCTGCCTCACCATGCCTCACAACACTGTGTATGCCACTACGTTTCTTAAATCTGTCAAACCAGCCTTTGCTGGCTTTAAAATCACTCGCCTCACCACTGGTTGCAGGCATTGTCTTGACAAGATCTGCGTGCAACTTCCTTGCCTTTTCACAAATTATCGCCATGGAAATACTATCACCCACTATCTGTTTTTCATTGATCCACACCATCAGTAACTTCTCAACCTCATCCACTGTGTTCGATCTTTGTTTCGTTAACATATCAACCCCTTTTGCAACATTAGCTTCCTTGATCTCATTTCTCTTTGCCAGGATAGTGCCGATAGTAGATGCACTTTTCTTGTACATCCTGGCAAGATCACTCAGACGTACGCCACTCTCATATTTTTCAACAATCTCCTTCTTCAGTTCGATGGTGTTCCTCACTCTCTTTACCACAGGGGTGCCACTAGGAAGCTTCTTTGAACCCATGGTGACTTATTTCACAGTGACAATCACTATATACCACCAAAAAAGACACCAAATGTATTGTGAATGTTTGAAAGAGTGCGCTAGGTAATCTTCTCTCAATGGTAAACAACGCTTCACTGGTGGGCGTCCTGCGCAGGCGCGGAGCAGGCAGACAGGTCTAATACGGTTCGCTATCCGAGCTTTTTTCGCTATCCGAGAGCGAAAAAAGCTTTCGTTAAGCGATTTTTTCGTTATCTAAACCTTTCGTTAGCCAGGGGTCCACTGTATTTGCAGAGGCACTCAGATACAACAGTTTAGACATCTCCAAATAGCCATTATCCTAAACCCCTTCTCTAAAGTGCAGGCATTGTACTTCCCACCTTCAGGACTCAAGTCCGGCTAACCAGTTTCCCTGAATCTCTTCACAAAATATTACCCTGCTCACACTCCAACAGCTCGTCAGATGCCAAAAGCCATTCGTCACCATTCACTCCTATCTGACACATGCCTGCTGCATGTCCAAGCCCCTTGCACACAAAACCTCTTTACCCCTCCCTCCATCCTTTCCTAGGATAACCCGTACTCTTCCTCCCCTCCGCTACAGATTTATACACCCTCCAAATCATCCTATTTTTCTCCATCCTCTCTAAATGACCAAACCACCTCAACAACCCCCTCCTCAGCACTCTGAATAATGCTTTAGTAACTCCGCACTTCCTCCTAATTTCCACACTGAATTCTTGGCATAATATTTACATCACACATTGCCCTTAGACATGACATCTCCACTGCCTCCAACCTCCTTCTTGCTGCAGCATTTACAACCCATGCTTCACACCCATATAAGAGTGTTGATACCATTATACTCTCATACATTTCCTTCTTTGCCCCATGGATAATGTTTTTTGTCTAAACAGATACCTCAATGCATCACTCACCTTTTTTCCTTCATCAATTCTAGTATTAACCTTGTCCTTCATAAACCCATCCACTGACAAGTCTACTCTCAAATATCTGAACACATTCACTTCTTCCATACTTCCTCCCTCCCTCCCTCCAATGTGATATCCAATTTTTCTTTTATTAATTTTCAAAAGTGCACAAAAATAAATTCTCAGTTTAGCCGAGGTTAACAAAACGTGTGAATTACTTAGTCCTAGCGGAAAAATAAACAGTTCATTTGCCTTTTACTCACAAGCAATTTTTAAATAGAATTAATAAAATATTCATTTTCCAAAGAATAGTATAAAATAATTTATCCTAGAAACAGTTCATGCACCCCCGGTTGGACAACCCTAGTTTAGGCATTTAGAGAGGATGGAGCAGACAGGATGAAAAATAGGATATAGTATTCTTCTGAGGGAAACGAGGGGTAAGGTTCATCTCAGGAAGTGGGGTAAATGAAATTTTGAGTGCGAGGGGGCTTGAACATCCAACAAGCTTGTGTGAGCGCATTAGATCGGAGTTCCGATCTAATGTGCTCACAAGTGATTTTTATGACAATGTGCTGTTGGAGTGTGAGCAAAGTAAAGTAACATTTATCAAGAATTTTAGAGAACCATTAGTCAGACTTGAGTTCTGAAGATACAAAGTACAGTATCTGCACTCTAAAAGAGGAATGAGGATGCTGCAATTCTAAGGGTCATCAGAACCATGATGTCAGCACACTTCTGGCAAGACATCAACTGAGTATGTGTGTGAAATTTGTCTTGACAATTAAACAAAATGATCAATAAACCTGCTGAAATTTTTTGGCTTGCTCTGAAGATTCTGAACTAATTATTTATCACTTGATAGAAGGGCTAACTTTTACAGTCTTTCCTGACCTTGAAATTTTCAACAGCAGCACTCTACAGATGCAACTATAGGAATTGGAGGAATTCCTAGAATTAAGCTATGCTAGCAAAAGCAATTATAGTATACTTGGTGATGACAAATTGTTACTGAATGGGAATTTCAACATCAGAATGCTTTTTACAACATATTAGATTGATCTGAATCCTACTTATAGTATGTGGATTTGGGGAAAGTGTGTTAATATATTTTAAAGTGATAGATTTTACCCTACTTTTACCAGTGACATTTCATTTTACACTGCAAAAGGGTGGATGATGATACTGAAGATCCAATGTTGCATACTCCAGACAGATTTTCTCTCTTCAGGTTTCAAAGGTCTGGACTCTATGTGAGAAACAAAATGCTGAATGCTATGTACAATCAAATAAATAGGACTGTCAATGCTTAATTTGCTTATGAATTTATGACTGCCTAGAAGTTAACTGTATCATTGAAGTCACTGGGTGTCACACTTTGGTTGAAGGATAGATTTTAAAAAACTGCCAAGCAATTTCAGTGATTCCTTTCAATGAAATTGCTTGGCATTTTTTTAACTTAGTGAAAAAGAGGTAGTCTTAGGAGTTGTACAGGATCATTTTTCCCTAGGCTTTAACCCTTTGTTTTAACTGGTCACAGCAATAATTCAGCTCTGTTGTTTGGCTAGCATGACATCCTCTCGTTAGAGGGTGTCTAGCAAGAACACCCACTTGCCCCATTCCTCTTCCATATAGTGGTAAAAGAACTCACAGCCATCTTGAGCAATGAACTAAACATTTGGTACATGGATGATGGAACCTTGGCAGGTACCAAGCACTCCCTGGTATTATACCTTTGGTGAAGTCATGAAGAAAAACTTTGGGACTCACCTTTAACCCTTCCAAATGTGAAATCATCTTGACAAATCAGCAAAGAGAGATCCTACCAGAAGCCTCAGTTACCACATTCACCCAACAAAGAGCATTTTAGATCTTACTGGGAGTATCACTGGGTAATCAGGCTACCAACACAGTCCTTGAAGACAAACTGAATGACCTGAAAAGAATGGATGAAAGGGTAAGTGATTCAAATACCCATGATGTCCAGTATCTTCTTACAAGGTGTCTAACCCTACATATAGACTAACCTATTTCTTGAGGTGTGCACCTTTCTTTGATAGCCAAAAATTGAGTGAATATGACACACTCCTGAGATCAATATTCAAGAAGGCACTAAATCTTATCACTGGAAGATCACCAATGGAATCAAGCAACCTTCCAGTGGAACTGGGAAAATTGCAAGTTCTCAGGGAAAATACAGAAAGCATTACTGCCTGCATTTCTATCCTCATTTATCACATCCACTTTAGTAATGAAGGACATAGTCCCAGAATGCTTGAAAGGTGCTGTAGGAACTCATGACCTAAAGTTCATCAAAGCAGCAGGACAGTGAGATATCCTTGCAGAATAAGAAGATCAGCTCCTCCCAGAGATCACAAATAGTCCCAAAGGGACAGAAACATCATGGAGAAAATCACCCAGACATTATTTGACAGTGCCACAAGAAAGAACAAAGCTAGCCTGCTAGTGGTGAAGGTACCACATGCTGAAGATTTCCTCTTGGCTGTCCCTAATTCCTTCTTGGGCACTGTTACAAAGTTAAGGAGGACGTAGGGGGTTAACCCCACCAAATGTGAAGTCATGAAGATCGGAGAAGGGCAACAAAAACCACAGAGTACAGGCTAGGGGAGCAGCCAAAGACTGCAAACCTCATTCAAGGAAAAGGATCTTGGGGTGAGTATAATACCAAGCACATCTCCTGAGGTACACATCAACCACATAACTGCTGCAGCATATGGGCGCCTGGCAAACCTAAGAATAGCATTCCGATACCTCAGTAAGGAATCGTTCAAGACTGTACACCATGTATGTCAGGCCCATATTGGAGTATGCAGCACCAATTTGGAATCTACATCTGGTCAAGCACGTCAAGAAATTAGAGAAAGTACAAAGGTTTGCAACAAGACTAGTCCTGGAGCTAAGGGAAATGTTCTAAGAAGAAAGGTTAAGGGAAATCGACCTGATGACACTGGAGGACAGGAGGGATAGGGGGACATGATAACGACATATAAAATACGTACTGCGAGGAATTGACAAGGTGGGCAAAGACAGGATGTTCCAGAGATGGGACACAGCAACAAGGGGTCACAGTTGGAAGTTGAAGACTCGGATGAGTCAGAGGGATGTTAGGAAGTATTTCTTCAGCCACAGAGTTGTCAGTCTAGAAAGTGATGTAGTGGAGGCAGGATCCATACATAGTTTTAAGATGAGGTATGATAAAGCTCATGGAGCAGGGAGAGAGAGGATTTAGTAGCGACAAGTGCACACACACAAACACAGCAGATGTAGCAAATGTAGTCCCAATTTTTAAAAAAGGAGACAGACATTAAGCATTAAACTACAGACCAGTGTCACTGACATGTATAGTACGCAAAGTCATGGAGAAGATTATCAGGAGAAGAGTGGTGGAGCACCTAGAAAGGAATGAGCTTATCAACGACAGCCAGCACGGTTTCAGGGACGGGAAATCCTGTGTCACAAACCTACTGGAGTTCTATGACAGGGTGACAGCAGTAAGGCAAGAGAGAGAGGGGTGGGTAGATTGCATTTTCTTGGACTGTAAGAAGGTATTTGACACAGTTCCACAAAAGAGAAGGCACTGCAATGGATCAGGGAATACCTGTCAGGAAGACAACAGCAAGTCATGGTACGTGGCGAGGTGTCAGAGTGGGCGCCTGTGACAAGCAGGGTTCCACAGGGGTCAGTCCTAGAACCAGTGCTGTTTCTGGTATTTGTGAACGACATGACGGAAGGAATAGACTCAGAAGTGTCCCTGTTTGCAGATGATGTGAAGTTGATGAGAATTCAATTGGATGAGGACCAGGCAAAACTACAAAGGGATCTGGACAGGCTGCAGACCTGATCCAGCAACTGGCTCCTGGAGTTCAACCCCACCAAGTGCAAAGTCATGAAGATTGGGGAAGGGCAAAGAAGACCGCAGAAGGAGTACAGTCTAAGGGGCAGAGACTACAAAGCACACTCAAGGAAAAGGATCTTGGGGTGAGCATAACACTGGGCACATCTCCTGAGGCGGACATCAATGAAATAACTGCTGAAGCATACGGGCGCCTAGCAAACCTAAGAACAGCATTCCGACATCTTAATAAGGAATCATTCAGGACCCTGTATGCCGTGTATGTTAGGCCTATATTAGAGTATGCAGCACCAGTTTGGAACCCCACACCTAGCCAAGCACATAAGGAAACTAGAGAAAGTGCAAAGGTTTGCAACAAGACTAGTCCCGGAACTAAGGGGTATGTCCTATGAGAAGAGGTTAAATTCCAGGAGCCAGTTGGTGGACCAGGCTTGCAATCTGTCCAGGTCCCTATGTAGTCCTGTCTGATCCTCATCCGATTTAATTCTCCCCATTAACTTCACATCATCTACAAACAGGGACACTTCCGAGTCTATTCCTTCCGGCATGTCATTCACATATACATACTAGAAACAGCACCGGTCCTAGGACTGACCACTGTTGAACCCCACTCGTCACAGGCGCCCACTCTGACATCTCATCACGTACCATGACTCGCTGTTGCCTCCCTGTCAGACATTCTCTGATCCATTGCAGTGCCTTTTCTGTTATGCGTGCCTGATCCACTAGCTTTTGCACTAAACTCTTGTATGGAACTGTGTCGAAAGCCTTCTTGCAGTCCAAGAAAATGCAGTCTACCCACCTCTCTTTCTTGTCTTACTTCCGTTTCATAAAACTCCAGCAGATTTGTGACACAGGATTTCCCTTCCCTGAAACCGTGCTGGTTGTCGTGTATAAGCTTGTTCCTTTCTAGGTGCTCCACCACTCTCCTCCTGATAATCTTCTCCATGACTTTGTATGTGTGTGTGTGTGTGTGTGTGTGTGTGGAATATATGGATGGAAGGGGACTCAAACCGTGTTCCATGCATACAACAGGTCCAACGCCATACAATGCAATTGCTCTCTCTCTCTCTCTCTCTCTCTCTCTCTCTCTCTCTCTCTCTCTCTCTCTCTCTCTCTCTCTCTCTCTCTCTCTCTCTCATGTCTGACCTTCAGTGCTGATCTAGGGGAGCGGCAAGCTAAGCATCTACAATTATTGTATCAAGGCTCCACTGCATCCTATTCCACCTCCACTCAGTGGCGTCGGTGGGGCGCACCTGCTGCTCACACCTTTAAGTACCCCCTCCCTCTTACTACCTCTCCTTCATACTTCCTCCTCTTTTTGAGTTACCTAAGATGATATTAGCCAGATCTACCCTGCATGTTTATTCATCAGAGGTGAGCCTTTTTACTATTAAACAAAACTAAATGGAACAGCATCTAGTTTTGGCCATGAAATCCCACACACACAGGAGCTATGACTCGACCCCTGCAACCACAAATAGGCGAGTACACACACACACACTCGTGCATACAGATATAATTAGGTGAGTATATAAATTTGTTATTATTATTACAATCATAACCAAGTGCTAAACCTACAAGGGCCATACAGTGCTCCATATAAACTTATATAAATATGCACTAGCTTACCGGAGTTGGACTCAGTGATGCGAGTGAGTTGATGTCGGTGGGTTGACGTCAAGTGGGTGTACATGTGGTAATGGGTGTGCATGTGGTAAAGGGTGGGGTAATGGGTGTGGCACAGGTTCATTATTTATCAATAAGGCAGCGGTCGCCGCTGCCGTGGCCCTCCATAGAATCAGCTAGTTACTAATGGCCCTAGCGGAAATAAGTCACACCGGCTTTATTGAGTTACCCTAGGTTAATAATCTACTATACATGCACGTCCACTGCATTTGCGTACCCTCGCAGCCACCGTCAAAATATACATAGTACTGATGTTTGTAAAGCCATTTGCAGATTGTCCTAAATAAACACTTTCTATTCCATTTTGACAGACGGGGCCCGGTCAAAAGCCCTGCACAAAAGTCCTGTACAAAAGCCCTGCACAAAAGTCCTGTACAAAAGCCACCCAAGCCTACTACCACAAGGCAATTCATTGCTTGGCTCTAGTTAGTTTAGTTTAATATCTTTATTACTCTAGCCATCGAGCCAACGGCAACATTTAATAGGTAGTTATACGACTAAGATTTCAGCCGCATGGGTTTTCTTTTAATGAATAATGAAACGTGTTCCGTTTAGGAGGGAAATGAAGACTTGTTTGCCGTTTATTCTGGTGGAGCTGCTACTGTTATGTGTAATGGTGCTGCTGCTACTGTTGGTGGTGGTGATGCTTAACATGCCTGACAGAAAGCCCTGGTGCCTCACCTGACTCGTGTCTTAATTGTTTTGACTGACAACCAGCGACTGCCAACAAACAAGGTAAAAATATACGACATTTCAACGCTTTGTGGATTTTTTTTTTTTTGGGGGGGAATTGAGGGGCTGGTGCAATAATGTAAGAAAACTACACACACACACACACACACACACACACACACACACACAGTGTGAAGACTCCTATGAGTCAAAGAGATGTTAGGAAGTATTTCTTCAGTCATAGAGTTGTCAGGAAGTGGAATAGCCTAGAAAGCGACATAGTGGAGGCAGGAACCATACATAGTTTTAAGACGAGGTTTGATAAAGCTCATGGAGCAGGGAAAGAGAGGACCTAGTAGGAATCAGTGAAGAGGCGGGGCCAGGAGCTATGAATCGACCCCTGCAACCACAAATAGGTGAGTACACACACATCTGAAGCGCACATCAGCCAAATAACGGCTGCAGCATATGGGCGCCTGGCAAACCTGAGAACAGCATTTCGACATCTAAGTAAGGAGTCATTTAAGACACTACAGTGTACACCGTGTACGCCAGGTCTATATTGGAGTACGCAGCACCAGTATGGAACCCACACCTGATCAAGCACGTTAAGAAATTAGAGAAAGTGCAAAGATTTGCAACAAGACTAGTCTCGGAGCTAACGGGTATGTCCCACGAGGAGAGGTTAAGGGAAATCAACCTGACGATAATGGGGGACAGGAGGGATAGGGGAGACATTATAACGACGTATAAAATACTGAGAAGAATTGCGAGGGTGGATAGGGACAGAATATTTCAGATAGGACACAGCAACATGGGGTCACAACTGGAAGTTGAACACTCAGACAAGTCACAGGGATATTAGGAAGAATTTCTTCAGTCATAAAAGTTGCCAGGAAGTAGAACACTCTGGAGAGTGAAATAGTGGAAGCAAGATCCATACAAAGCTTTAAGAAGAAGTACGATAGTGCTCTTGGAGCAGGGAGAGAGACTGGACCTAGTAGCGACCAGCGAAGAGGCGGAGCCAGGAGCTGTGAATCTACCTCTACAACCACAAATAGGTGAGTACACACAGGGCATCCAGAACAACCAGTGGGTGAGTCAACGCTAGCATCCATAACAATGATATACGTACTAGCCTATGCTAGCAAAGTACTACTTAAACCCAGTTATTTATCTGTCAAGCCTATTTCCAAAGCTACCCCAAAGTATTTGTTTAAATGACTGTGGCTGTGGTCCACTGTAACTTATTGATAGGCTTTAAATAATATATTACAAGGACCCCAATGAAAAAAAAGTCACTTTGTCTGACCTTTTTTTTGGATTATCCTAGTTAATTGACACATATATTATGTATGATAACTGTACACTCTCTTCCTCCTCAAACCAGGGTTTTTCCTAAGTTAGTATTGATCCGGCTTATTTCTAATGCTGTGAGTTGTCCTGGATATATATTTTCACCACGTTACGTATATTTCGATGACTAAGATACATGTGCTAAACGTGGGTATCTTTATAGGCGAAACATTTCGACTGCGTAGCAGCCTTCTTCAGTCGATTACAGGCACATATAATACCGGAGACAGCCTGTAATCGACTGAAGAAGGCTGCTACATAGGTGAAAAGTTTGGGCAATGAAGATAATCAAGTGTTGCACTGCGTCTTGTTCACCAACTTTTCGGTATTTCATTCAGCCAACAATATATAATGTATACGTAGCCCCCTTTATTTGTTTTTCTTCCATTTATGCACTTCATTGCAACCCGTCCTTCACTGCAACCCGTCCTTCAGTGCAACCCGTCCTTCAGTGCAACCCGTCCTTCAGTGCAACCCGTCCTTCAGTGCAACCCGTCCTTCAGTGCAACCCGTCCTTCACTGCAACCCGTCCTTCACTGCAACCCGTCCTTCATTGCAACCCGTCCTTCATTGCAACCCGTCCTTCATTGCAACCCGTCCTTCATTGCAACCCGTCCTTCATTGCAACCCGTCCTTCAGTGCAACCCGTCCTTCACGTGTGAAAATACACGCTAGAAATTTCGGCATACGCCCCGCGCTGCCAAACGTAAACCAACCTTCTTTCATAATTTCGTTATTTACCGGCAGTTATACGGAAACATAGGTTAATATACTTCAACTAAAACTAACGCAACGTAACCTAACCGAGAACACTAAATATTGATGGTTTTACTGAAATTTCAAGCGTGCAGAAATACACGCTTGAAATGTGTTAAACTGGCTACCCTAATTGCCCTTAGCATATTTTTGCTTATTTTGTAAAATTAGACCATAAGTAATACACTTAATTTAAATGCTATATCTATTATGATTTAGGGATATATAGTAGGCAAATTATTGGAATCAATAAAGAAGTTGAATTTCGAGTTTCAACATGGTTTCACAAGATGGCGTTCTTGTCAAAAAAAAAATTAGAGTATTTTTTTTTATTGGGGTATTTGATGCAGTGAACCATGGTAAAGTTTGGAACCCTCTCTCTCACACTCCCTGCCTCGTTCTCCCTCACACTCCCTGCCTCGCTCTCCCTCCCTGTCTAGTTCTCCCTCCCTCACTTTTTCTCACACTCCCTGCCTCGCTCTCCCTCCCTGTCTAGTTCTCCCTTCCTCGCTCTCCATCCCTGTCTAGTTCTCCCTTCCTCGCTCTCCCTCCCTATATGGTTCTCCCTCCCTCACTCTCCCTGCCTGGCTCTCCCTCCTTCCCTCACACTTACCACCTCTCTCTCCCTCCCTCACTCACCCATCCTCACTCTCCCTCCTTCACCCCCCACTACACCCTTCTCCCCCATTCCTCTTATCTTTCTTTAGCTTCCCTTGACAAGAACGTTTACATTCTCAGTATGTTCTTCCCTTCATATTTATTATTCTGTCTCGTATGCTTCTGTCTATACGATTCTGCCTCGTTCACTAATCTTTAAAAAAAATAATAAATTATTAAAAAACATTAACCAACATTAGTAAACATTAATTCATAAGAACTTTTAATTAATATAATTTCTCAAAGTTCAAATTCAAGCAAAATGCAAAAAAAAAAAAAAATACGTTCTCGCAAAAGAAGAAAATTCTTGGAAACTGAATTAATTTGAAAATCAAATAGAAAATAAATAGAATTCCTAAATTATATGTCCATTCAATGTTTAAATTGTATCTGTCGTCTGAGGTCCAGTCCCTGGACCCATTATGTACCTCTGTAATCTTTTGACTACCGCCCACAGGATGGGTATGGGGTGCATAATAAAGATATCAAATCAATCAATCAGTCTTGGGGGTCAGCGCTAGGCTATGTTGGGTGGGAAGGGCTCTTGATTCAAGTAACTGGAGCTTTCTTTTTCTGATCAAGCCTATTTTCCTCCCGTTCCCCATGCACTGTGTGACCCCGACAGGTTAAGCATTTTTTTCACGACTGTAATGATTGTTCCAAATAGACAGTGGCGGCGTCAAGGGGAGCTAATGTCCCCAAATTCCATAAGCCAATAATAATAATAACGCTGTGTCAAGACAAGTTTTGTAGCGCTCCTCCTCTCCCTTCCACCCAGACTGCCATCCCTAAGCTCTTCTTTTATAAAACTTCTTGAGTGTCCCTTGTATAGACTGCTGTGTGACTTCTTACATCCTGGACACCACTTTGTACGTAACTTGTGTCCTCGATTGGCGGCGATGATGAGCTGGTTTAGATCAGTATTATAAAGAATAGAAAGGCACAATACCGTGACTGGAACAACTCACAAGTAACCCACACATAGAAGAAACTCATGGCGACGTTTCGGTCCAACTTGGTGACTATTTAATGGTCCAAGTCGGACCCAAACGTCGTCATAAGTTTCTTTCTCCTGTGTGCGGGATATTTGCGTAGTGTCAGCATTATATACACTATGGAACCCCAAGGATTAATATCCTGCTTGTTCTTTTTCTAGATGTTCGGCCGCAACAGAAATGTCAGGCGGACAGCTGTACCAGTGATGTGGTCACATCCTGGAACCTCGCATGGAGTAAGGATTCAGCTGCTCGTCACATCGCTCCTGGCGAGAATCCATGAGTTACATACCATCTACGGTGACGGTAGAGTTTATGTTGGTTGACAGAACGTGCTTAGAGAGTTTGATGGTCTGTGAATACCTGCTTTGCGTCTGGCCCCACACCCGCCGCCGCAGAGCTATGAAATGAGGGCTGCTGTGATCGGCGATTTCTGGTCTTACAAATATAAACTTGCTGACATAACTGAGCTGCTCAGCAAATATGACATATTTTTATCTGAACACGTTAAACGTGTTCGGGAATCACTATTGAGACAAAAACGTATGCGAGTCCATTATCTCTCCACACGTATATACTACGAGATTATGGAGCTATGTGGATAATTGATAAAAGCAACAATTCTTGATGAAATTTGATTTGCCAGGTATTTTTAAAATGATCATTGTTGATGTCACTTCAGATTGTTCTAACAAGGTACAGACTATGGTTGTTCAATAGGTTAAGACTGTAGAAAAAATAAATATTTTCAGTTGAAGAAATATTCATTTGTTTGATAATTTTACAAGAAAAACTCGAAAGGAAATTGCTGCTCCAGCACTAACAATTATAGGTTTAAATAAAAACATTCCAGCACTGTATTCTTCACACAGTAATTGGAAAAGCCATGGGATAGTCTGATATTAACTATTTTTTTCCACCGTGAACAATATGACGTTGAAACTGAAGCACTTTAGTATACGATTGAAGTTTCTATAAGTTTCCGTAAACCGGGACCCAATTATAAACACACACTTTACTCTCTGATCAGTTGTGGTTGAGATACATAGAATAAAACTTTTCCGTTTCTCCAAAGCGATGACATTTTGAGAACTTCCCCAACAAATTAAGCCATTTTTAACCTTCCCCCCAAAAAACTTTAATATACCACGAGGCCCGGTCCATGACCAGGCCTCGCGGTGGATCAGGGCCTAATCAACCAATTAAATAAAATTATTTAACACCTGTGTATATATTAGAGTCTATAACCAATAACAATGTTAGTTTCGCGGTGATACTTAGCATATGTGAAGCCGATCAAGAGAGGATTTTTAAAGCAATCTTATGGAAATCGATTTCAGTAATGGTCTATAAAAGGGAGCAGAGAGCACTCGTGCATGACAATTGCTCTAAAAAGTTTCACTTAGTAATGGCTGACAAGGTGTTGAAATCTGAAGGTATTCTGAAGCTAAAAAATGAAAACAACTGGAATGAGAAAAATGTAGCTAACTGATGGACGGCTCTATCATCACACCGTGCAGTATTTAAGGGTTTGCTCAACTCGGAAAATTTAAGCACTATATAAATGAGTCTTCAAATATTTTTAAAAGCTCTTTTTGCAGCTGTATTTGTTTTAAGATTCTCTGCAACCCTATAAAAATAATGTGTTTTTTAAGAGAGTGCAATCTGATAAATATTCCAATGAGTCCAAGTTTAAATAAATATTTATGGCATTGAAGAATTTGCCCTCATACAAATTAAACTGAATGGGTACTATCGTGGCCATAAGATACATCAAGAGTTAAATATTAAAGCCATTCAGAGAAGAAAGAGGCATATATTTTGATCATGATTAAACGGGAATAAAAATTTCACACAATTTTTCACGTAAAATGGTAAAGTTTGCACCTATCCAATTTAATTTCACCCTCAGAGTCGTCAAATTAGGACGTACGTTTTTTTTTTTTTAATGTTTGAAGTTATGCTGCTGAGGGTTTTGGAAGTTATTTGAGCCATTCTAGGATATTAGGAATGTGTTCAATAACTTTGGTCATAAAACACCTGCACATGCCGGTTGTTCCTAGAATCTGGTCCTAGTTACCATACACAAGATGATGAATTAGACACATGTGCAACATCCGGGTATCTTTCCTATGTAGATGTTTCGCCAGCCAGTGAGTGACTTTATCAGTACAATACAGAAGAGGTACGATAAAGTTCTTGGAGCAGGGAGAAAGTGGACCTAGTAGCAACCAGCGAAGAGGCGGGAAGAGGAGCTGTGAATCGACCTCTCCAACCACAAATAGGTGAGTACAGAAGACTGGATAGGTAGATGAGGCAGGTGAAATTGCTGAACTAGAAAATGTGCAGAGAACCTTCACGGCACGGATAACTGTGATAAACTACCTCAATTACTGGGAACGCTTGAAGTTCCTAAACCTGTACTCCCTAGAACGCAGGGATACTCCCTAGAACGCAGAGATACATTATTATATACACTTGGAAAATCCTAGAGGGATTAGTACCAAACATGCACAGGAGTGTCACTCCCTACGAAAGCAAAAGACTCGGCAGACGATGTAACATCCCCCCAATGAAAAGCAGGGGTGCCACTAGCACGTTGAGAAACAACAATAAGTGTCAGGGACCCAAGACTGTTCAACTGCCTCCCAGCGTACATAAGGGGGATTACCAATAGACCCCTGGCTGTCTTCAAGCAGGCACTAGACAGGCACCTAAAGTCAGTACCTGACTAGCCGGGCTGTTGTTCGTACGTCGGACTGCGTGCGGCCAGCAGTAACAGCCTGGTTGATCAGGCTCTGATCCACCATGAGGCCTGGTCACAGACCGGGCCGCGGGGGGCGTTGACCCCCGGAACTCTCTCCAGGTAAACTCCAGTCCCTCAGCCAAGAAACAGGTGGTCAGCACCGCAGTCTTGATAAATATGAAGCACTGACCGGAAGAAGTTGAAAATTTGAATCCGATAAGATGAGAGGTTCTGGAGTTATGAGCGAAAAAAAAAATCGAAAAGTTGGAGGAAGGACCAAAAACAAAATATATTCAGGTAAACACTTTAATGTCCTCCGGTGATACCTAATGAATTCCGCCATTCCATTGTTCTCTGTTTCACTCTGTTCGTAGCTCTAAATCCTTTGGAAAGTGGCATGATAGAGCAGAAAGTTAGTGTGCACTGATACTGCACTCAAGTTAAAAACTAGTAGGCAGTAGGTACCGTTGTCTACGTCATCATTGCGTAATAGTTGGTGCCCAGAGGTACATACACATATACCATGCCTGGCCTCCGTCCTGGTCACATGTTTAATATGTGAAATTGTTTCCCGTTGGGTCGAGGCCACATGATAAGAAGTCACCGATGATTCACATTATATGGATGAATCACTGAGAAACCTACGCAATCACGAATTTAGGTGTCACTCCTCCATTTGTATTCCTGTCTGGATCTACCCATTTCCCCAGCCAAAACACTATTTTGCAACCTCCCTTGATTATTCAGGCGTTAAATTATTTAAAGCTATAACATATTATTTTATTAAGTGAATGTAATATAACAACAATGAAAAATAATATTGTTCCCAAGCGGTTTCTTGATAATGCGAGAAATCACAAAAGCCCTCGATGTAAATACTACTTTCACTGCTGTTATATTGTATATTAAGATATCACCTGCTTTTGGTGATATTATTACATTATTAAGTGTATGTATATTGATTGTTATGCATGATAAAGTGTTATTAAGTATGAGAAAGACAGGTGGTCGAGGGGTTGACCGGAGGAGGTTGTCATACCATGTCTATGTGGCATGACGTCATCGTGGAGTGCAAAACGCCACGGGACGGCCATCTTGTGAGAGTGAGGGGAGGGTCTGCCTTGTATTCCTTCTCTATCTGCGTTATTTGCTGTTCCCCGGAGAGAGAGAGAGCTTAGTTCTAAGGAAGGTCTGCAGTTAGAAGATGTCCACGATGAATCCCGAATAGTGAGTAGAAGGCGGGGCTGAGAAGTGCGAGTTGTTTTGGTGTGCAAGGTCGATTACCACTGCCAGTTCGATCAGGTGATAATTTGTGACGTTTCACACAGGAGGGCAAAACATATCTGTGAAGCCTTGTTCTTTGCGACGATGATCGCAAAGTTGAGAAAATGCGGCCAGGAGGTGTTTACGAGAAAGATTATAATGAATATTAGCCTATGTGGCGCTGGATGCCAAATTAAGGTGGAGTGCAGCTGCTGTCACAGTCAGCTGAGCTGAGCCAAGAGTGATCAGCTGCGTAGTAACCTCACAAAGGAATCTACCTAAATAACCAAATACCAGCCCTATTATACTGTTGGAATGGTGCTGTTAGTGTGTAATGTTGCAGAAACCTGGAATAGAAGAGATTTGTCCAAAAAACCCAGTGGTTAGGTCAGGCGTCCACTCCTGCCTACTTTCTTTCCTGGTTTTCCTCCTAGAATTTTTTCGAGCTTGTTCTAGGCAAGGTTTAATATGCATTATAGCACTGAAGTGCATGGCACAAAGAAAATAGAAATTACTGAGTATAATAAGGATAAAAACTGTATTAGTGAAAGTACATGGAATTAGAGGCAGCTGGTGTCGAAGTTTTTCCTAAGCTGCTAAATTTACCTAACACCTGATGAGGCAGTATACAGGTTTCTGGTTGTAAATGGTATGGTGGTACTGACCCTGTGGAAAAGGACTGTGTAAACAGTTCAGGATGTTTATTAAGAGAAACGTTTTGCCACAAGTAGCTTCATCAGTCTTAATACAGAGTAAGCTAAAGCAGGTTAATAAGTAAGCAGGTTTATTTGGGTGCAGGTACACATAAGTACACTTAGTGTAACGTGTCAGTTGTCAAGGATAACCTAAAATTAGACCTGAACTGTGCACATATCCTTTCCCACATACAAAGTTTCTGCATGGGTGGAGTCTTTGTGAGATGTTGATAAGTTAATTCCTCAGTTAAGTTAGGTAAGGATTCTTTATAAGAAAAAAAAAATACCTGTAATGATATGAAGCAAACCATGCAGGACATGTTCCTGGCGTTTGCTGCTGCTTCTGTAGTAAAGGAGTACTAGGTTGCTATGGGTTGAATCCTGAGGGACTGTGGAAATTTCATATTTGACTTTTTCGTTGGCCATTGTTATGAAACACACTAAGGATGTCGTATAATGCATTTGGCTTGCAACCTAGGAGGGCAGGAAAAGACCTGTTCTTTACTAACCCCCCAGAGGGTTAGTAACCCAGGATAACCTCCCACAAAGCCAATCATTGTGGCTCATTTCCAATGGAGGTGGTTTTTAGATCCCCAAGGATGTGATCTACAGGAGTCTACCCTCTCCTAGATAGCTTCTCTCTTTATTGCTAGGTAATGGTAGCATCAGGTGTTAGGACACTTGCAAAACAAACCTGGGCTTGATTCTCAGGTAGAAGTGGGACAAGTAATGTAGCATGTTAGATATGTGAACCAAAGTGGTTCTACAAAAATCTTTTCTCCCATTTTTATTTTCCTTTATATGCCACCTCTGCTTAACTTTTCAATTTTCATTGAACATTAAAATTATAATTGGTTACATTTCCAAAAATTTCTTGATGAATTATGGGGTTTATTAAGTTTTTATTATATAGTACCCATATACATATATATTGATTTATTTTTTACAGTGACTATCTGTTCAAACTCCTCCTCATTGGTGACAGTGGTGTTGGAAAGTCCTGCCTTCTCTTAAGATTTGCCGTGAGTATTTTTGTAAATGTGTAAATATTGGATGGTTGTTTTATTGCAAATTGATTTGACATTTGTGGTTGTCTTAGTATACTGTGAATTGAGTGGAATATTAGTTCATAAGTTTGGTTTATGCAGTGCTACTTCTGTTTTAGTCCAAACTTTTAAAATCTTTCTTTATTATACTGCAGTGGAACAGATACTCCATGTTTGTGGCACTGTTATTTGCATTGCATTCCAATGAAGATTCAAGTAAACATTGCAGATATTTGTTTCATGAGATGCCAGCACGTTCTGTTCTGGAAAGTGTCTTAATTCATGATTATTATCATTAGTATAATGTTATTATGTTTAGGGATTTAAATAAGGGTATGGTGAACTGCTGGGGTAGAATTTCACTCTAGGTGAGGTATTGTAACTACGTATTAGTATAGAATTTTGTACATAAGTGAATTTTAGAGTATACAGTGGACCCCCCGAGTTTCGTAAAAACTTCATTCCTCAAGTCTGCTCAAGTGCCATTACCGAACGAATTTACTCCCTTAAGGAAAAATTTCACGTAGGTTAGTCTATTTCAGACCCCCAAAAATACACTTCCACAAGAACTTACAAAATTATACTTACATAATTGCACGATTTCCGGGGTATTCGTTAACCGAGGGTCCACTGTACTTAGTGTTTTTAAGGATATGGCAATGAGTATTAAATTTTTTTGTCATATGGCAAATCTGGGAACAAAATCTCATTCTTTTCCTCTACTTCCGGTTCATTAATTTTGTACCTAATTGTGGAAATGGTTTATTCACAAAATTTAGGTATATTTTTTCCTGGCTTTTCCCCAAGAGTATAATTTTCAGAGGACTGAGACAGTTTCCAAATATACAAGGAATGTATCTAAATTTGCAGTGCTCCACTATATTCATTATAACAAGAAGGGATGGTGTGTCCACAGTCTTTAGCACGTATTTGTTTTCTATTCTTTTGCTCAAAGTATGGACTTTTCTGGATCTTTCCTTCATCTTTTAAGTTTTATTTTACCAATGTAATACTAAGAACTAAATTCTCATGCCCCTTTAGGCTGCCATAATTGTGAATTATGTTTTTTGTGGTCTGTAACAATATCCAGGTTTATCAGATAATCACCAGGTATTTTAGCCATGGGCAGAAGCATAAAAAAGTTCAAACTAGTTGTAGGTATGCCTGTAACTAATTTCTAGCAATTCAAATGCACAATGTTTCTTTGCACTCAGCAAAATTCTTCTTGTGTGCTAGTTTTATTTGCATCATAAGAGTATGATCTAACTTGTACACTTTTACCAATGTTTTTTATATTGCCGTTTTCTTTTTCAGGATGACACTTATACAGAATCCTACATCAGTACCATAGGTGTAGATTTTGTAAGTATGGGTTGTTCATTATCGTATTTATATATATAGTTTGACTTTTAATGTTTTTGGTTACATGAGCAGCTGCAGTGCAGGAAATATTGACTTTCTAATGCTTTACAGAAAATTCGTACCATTGAGTTAGACGGGAAAACAATCAAACTTCAGATCTGGGACACAGCAGGACAGGAACGCTTCCGAACTATTACTTCTTCATATTATCGGGGAGCTCATGGCATCATCGTTGTTTATGATACCACAGATCAAGTAAGCTTGTGTTTCTTAGTGTGCACATAGCAATTGATTGTTAGCTTCATATCTTACTATCCTCAATTTACTAAGTTTCTCTCCATTGACTCATTATTACTATTATACATAGGTAAAGAAAATATAATTTATTAAATTTTAAGATTCTGCTTATTCAGACAACCTTATCTAAACACACATTTAACACCCCCATATCTTAAGTGGTGTAGTATGGCAAACCATATTTATTAAACAATTCTTCCTTGGATCAAACCTGAATACCTTCAGTTGCCCAAATACTGTATGACCCCTACAGGTTAGCACTTCCCTGTGAATAAAATGTAAAAAAAAAATAATTACTGCCTCTGTAATTTGGGCACTTTTTTAAGGGTTCCATTGCAGTGATTAAATAAAGATTGTCACTGTCATATAATGACATTCTTTTTCACAAAATGAAGAATATAAGTAATATTTTATCACTAAAAATCATTTAAGGATACTCTAATTAGCTGGCATTGATTTTTGAGCTTATGCATTTAGTTTAAGCCTCTTTAAACCTATCTAACTAGCCTCTACTAGCATTGAAGGTGTGGGCTGCCTTCGTTTTTTTTTTTTTAAGAATCTGTATTATTTTGACTTAATGCGGACTTTTGAAGTTTGAGACATGCTCTTAGTTGTACCATATTATTCAGTAATTCACTACACCCTAATGATTATTTACTCATTTTAGTCATCAATGACTGTCCTCAAACTTTTACTTTAGTGCCCTACAGCTGTATGGTACATACTGTAGATGGTAGTCTATTGGCTTGGAAGATTTCACAAAATTATTATTCACTAATTTTAACTTCAGAAGTAATGAATGGTCTTTTGGTAGGTTCTACCAAGACAAGTACAAGGGTTGGACCACAGATGATTGGAGGAACATGTTTAACCCTGTTACTGTCCAGATTTCCCTCAAAATTAATATGGCTATGTTCCCCTTTCTTTTTTCTTTTCTTTTTTTATTCTGAAATGGTAGAGAATCTTTTTCTGAAGATATTTACACCAAAAGTATGAAATTTGATGGAAAACTTAGGAATTAAGTAAGCGCAAAATTAGCACGCTGTGCAATTTGCATCTGTAATTTCGCTCACTTTGAGTCATGTTTTAAGCCAATGCCAATTCCATTGCTCCATTCAACAAAATTCTTAGTTATATCGCTAGTATGCCCATCCATTCTATTGATTGAGCACCAGAAATTGCCCATTAAACTATTTCAGCTACCATATACCAAAATAGAATGATTTACTCTTTCTTGGTTAGTAAAATATAACCAGGAATGATTGGTTGTAGTTTACAGTGTCCCAATAATTAAATCAGACCTATGAAAAACCTGTAAAACAGACAGGTGTAAGGGGGGCCTCGTCTGTCCTCTATGAAAGTCGGCAAAATTTATATATTTCTACTATTTTGAGCTCAATTTCAAGCTACTTCCATTCCAGAAATCACTTAATCATCTCTTTCAGTAGCATGTCTTCCATTATATCGAATGATATAAAGAAATGGCCATTAAAATCAAAAACTATCTGACAAAACACCTCGGTTGCATAGATATGGGTAAGGTGATGAGGGTATCAAACAGTTTAGATAAAGAAAAATTGGATATCACATTGGAGAGGGAGAATGGAAGAAGTGAATGTTTTCAGATATTTGGGAGTTGACTTGGCAGCAGGTGGGTTTATGAACGATGAGGTTAACTATAGAATTGATGAAGGAAAAAAGGTGAGTGGTATGTTGAGGTATCTGTGGAGACAAAAACGTTATCCAAGAGGCAAAGAAGGGAATGTACGAAAGTATAGTGGTACTAACACTTATATGGGTGTGAAGCTTGGGTTGTAAATGCTGCAGCGAGGAGGCGGCTGGAGGCAGTGGAGATATCTTGTCTAAGGGCAATGTGTGGTGTAAATATGCAGAGAATTTGGAGTGTGAAAATTAGGTGGCGTGGAGTTACTAAAAGTATAGTCAGGGCTGAAGAGGGGTTGTTGAGGTGTTTTGGTCATTTAAAGAGAATGGAACAAAGTAGAATAACTTGGAGAGCGTATAAATCTGTAGGGGAAGGAAGGCAGGGTAGGGGTCGTCCTCAAAAACGTTGGAGGGAGTGGGTTAAGGAGGTTTTGTGGGTGAGCATGTTAAATAGGAGTGAATGGATAGGAGTGTGAGCAGGGTAATATTTTGTGAAGGGATTCAGGGAAACGGGTTAGCTGGACTTGAGTCCTGGAAATGGGAAGCACAATGCCTGCAATTTAAAGTAGGGGTTTGTAATATTGGCAGTTTGGAGGGACTTCTAAACTGTCGTATCTGAGCGCCTCTGCAAAGACAGTGATTATGTATGAGTGATGGTGAAAGTGTTCAATGATGATGAAAGTATTTTTTTTTTTTTTTTTTTTTTTAGGTCACCCTGCCTCAGTGGGAAACAGCAGGCATGTAAAAAAAAAAAAATGCGATCAGTTTTGATTTTCCCATTTTGCACCATGTGGGACAGGATTTTTTTTATGCTGTGTACACTAGCTACACAAATCCATTCTCTCATATTTAGGCCAAAATTTAGTGCTCTCAGCTACATAAACTAAAAAATAATTGTCCCTTTTTTTAATTTCCTCCATAATCATGTGCATGTTAGCACTAATTTTGGGTATCTTTTTCTTACATACTAACATCTTTCAGTTTATAATTAAAAAACAACTACAGTGGTACCTCGGTTAACGATGGTCCCCAAACTCGCCCTTTTATGCAAGTTTATTTTTTAAATGCTTTTGTAAGTGTATTTTTGGGGGTCTAAAAGGACTAGTCTATTTTACATTATTCATAATGGGGATAAATTCGTTTGGTAATGGCACTTGAACAGCATTCTGGAATGAAAAAAATATCATTAACCGAGGTACCACTGTACTTCATTAGCCATGTAAACTTGATGCTCTTAGTAATGTAATTTTTTTATTTCTTTGTCTAGTAACTTGAGTTTAAACCAAATTAATTTAAATTTTTGATTGTACAGTAACACAGCATTAACAACTTGATTTTAAAGTACCAAACTTTTGAATTAAGCACCGAGAAACCTGTTAATGACATTTTGGTTTTAACTAAATGCATTAATAGGTTTGTATACGTATAGGTTTGATATTTGTACAGCCCATTTTTTAATATGGTTTAGCTTTGCAAATCAGTTTTCTACTAAATTTGTAATTTTTTTTTTTTCAACAAGTCGGCCGTCTCCCACCGAGGCAAGGTGACCCAAAAAGAAAGAAAATCCCCAAAAAGGAAATACTTTCATCATCATTCAACACTTTCACCACACTCATACATAATCACTGTCTTTGCAGAGGCGCTCAGATACGACAGCTGAGAATAACCCCTCCCAGCTGTTACTATCCCAGACCCCTCCTTTAAAGTGCAGGCATTGTACTTCCCATTTCCAGGACTCAAGTCCAACTAAATCAATTAACTGGTTTCCCTGAATCCCTTCACAAAATGTTACCCTGCTCACACTCCAACAGATCGTCATGTCCCAAAAACCATTCGTCTCCATTCACTCCTATCTAACACGCTCACTCATGCTTGCTGGAAGTCCAAGCCCCTCGCCCACAAAATCTCCTTCACCCCCTCCCTCCAACCTTTTCTAGGATGACCCCTACCCCGCCTTCCTTTCCCTACAGATTTATATGCTCTCCAAGTCATTCTACTTTGATCCATTCTCTCTAAATGACCAAACCACCTCAACAACCCCTCTTCAGCCCTCTGACAAATACTTTTAGTAACTCCACACCTTCTCCTAATTTCCACATTCCGAATTTTCTGCATAATATTTACACCACACATTGCCCTTAGACAGGACATCTCCACTGCCTCCAGCCTCCTCCTCGCTGCAGCATTTGCAACCCATAATTCACACCCATATAAGAGTGTTGGTACCACTATACTTTCGTACATTCCCTTCTTTGCCTCCATGGATAACCTTTTTTGTCTCCACAGATACCTCAACGCACCAAATAACTAAATTTGTAATCAGCAGTGTTTAAAAGCATATTTTTTGTATCCAGATTGACTTGCTGTATTGTATGGATATAAGGAATAGAAAGAGTTGACCAAATAGCTTTTAAAATTTTCTTTACAGGAATCCTTTAATAATGTTAAGCAATGGCTTCAAGAGATAGATAGATATGCTTGTGAAAATGTCAACAAACTCCTGGTGGGCAACAAATGTGACCTCACCCACAAGAAAGTAGTTGATTATCAGACAGCCAAGGTAACAGTTTTATATTTAATTCTTGATGATGCTTTTTTAAATTTATTTTTTTAGGGTAGTATTAAAATGAGAATTCCCAAGATAACTGATGGCTTTGACATTTGTAGTTCTGGCCAGTATAAAATTTCCTAATTTTAATTTTGTATAATTTTATAACACTTTTCAATATTTCTTGTATTAAGGTTTAATTGACAGCATTGTTTCTTGTATGTAATTTATACTTCAGTTATGTATTAATATTTTTTTCATTTTCTTGAAATTGTTACATTACTAAGTTTTAAAACTTAATAGAATGCAGTAATGTAAAAAAAAAAGTTAATGAATAATGTAAAGTTAATTTATAGGGATTCATGCAGGTGGTGAAAGTTCTGTCCTGAATTATTAGTCGACATGTGTTAATTACTTAGTACTGTTTTTGCATGAACTTTAGTTCTGCTTATTGTTCATCTACCATATGCCGCGTTGGTCGTTCTTGTAAAACAATACATTCCTTACTCTATATTTAAAATACTTTACTGTGAAAAAATTTGTCGTAAATAGGATGAGAGGAATAGTTTTCAGGTTTCTAACTTTTTAATTACATGTGAATTTTACAACTGAATTAATTTAATTGTGAATTTAGATGGCTTAAACTATATTGGCAGAATTAGTAAGACACTATTTTTGCAGTGAAACCTTTGATTCTTCCAGGATTCAAGTTTTATTGAATACTTGACAGTCCAGTCCTGAAAAAACTTTGCCATAAAGATTTCACTAGTTTCTCACTACCTGTTGGCTTATGCCATTGTTCATTCACTTGGCTCGAATACTAAAAATCAAATATGGTGATTTGATGTTTTGTATTCCATCTTTATAAGTAATTTAGTCTGGGAGCCTAGCCAGTTCCTGATATGTACTTTTGATTCATGAGTCTTTGTAAAAAAAAAAAAAATTTTTTTTTGCAGGAATATGCAGATTCTTTAGGAATCCCCTTTCTTGAAACTTCTGCCAAGAATGCGACCAATGTTGAACAGGCTTTCATGACCATGGCTGCTGAGATTAAGAACCGAATGGGACCTCCTTCTGGAACTGCTGGGGCTGCACAAGGAGTTAAGATTAATCCCAGTGCTCCAGTGGAGGCAGCAGCAGGTGGTGGGTGCTGTTGAACACCGTTCTAGGTAAGTTACTGTAAAAATAATTTTTAATGATAAGCTTTCCTCATGCTATTTAAGGCAAGATAAATATAAAAAAAAAAACACCAACACTAGCTGCCATGGACATGGTCCATTGTTGTTCAGCCAGTCAATTTCATTGCATCAATGAAGTTTCTGGCCTCCAGAACTCAAATTAATCTAACTATTTTCTGCAAGTGCCCCCTCCTAGATAAAACCTTGCCCACCCTCCTACAGAAAATTTGACAAGCTTGCCATTATGTGCCATAGATTTTATTTCAAATGTCCTGTTGTCTCGCTCACCATGCTGTTCTTTCCTCGGTAAACGTGCTGAACTGCTTAGAAACTAGGAAAGTTTAACACTTGTACTTTTAGGAGGATGGGTGGGGGGTAATGAAGTTTTTATAACTTTTCCCCCCTCCCAGTGTTATTAGTTGTGGTACAATCTTTGCATGCCAATTTTCAGGATAATCTTTATTAAATTAGGGGTTTTCTGTAGAGTAGGACTAGATTACTTACATTTTCACTTAGAAATGGGGCATTTTTGAGCCAGTTAATTTCTTGCAAATGCAGACCACTGTGCCTTGCAAATAGGCATAATGACTGGGTAAGACATTGGAAGCAGAGGGTGGAATTGTCATCTCTCAAGGTAGGTTGATTCAAAAAAGAAACCATCACTCAGTAGCTGTCTTACCAGAAGTGAGTGGACATCATTCAAATGGCCCTCTAACCTGCAACATCACCTTTCCTTTTCATAGTGCAAGCACTACATTTCCCGCTTGTAGGAAGTCTTGTGTGAATGTTATGCAGGGAACTCCATGTATAAAAGTTAAAAATAGTGTGGGGTTACAAAGGGCAAAAGGGTTGTTGAGGTAGTTTAGTCATTTAAAAAGCATACAGCAGAATAGGATGACAGATTGTATAAATCTAGGTGAAAGGAAGTAGGTGTAGGAAAAGTTGGAAAGGGGGGGGTGACGACAACCAATAGGTGTGAGCATGTTGGATCAGAATGAAAAAAGGATGTTTTTTTAAACTGTGGTGGAGTGATAGTAAGGTAACATTGAGTGAATATTTTCCTGCTTTATCACTTGCCATCTAAGTGAGAATATATTCCCCACATGTGGTGGGAATATTCAGAGAATTCAGAGCATTTAAGTTTAAGTATGGAATTCCTACAAACTGATTCTTTTTCTGTGTAGCACCTTCTGTAGACACCTTTTTACTGTACCTATCATTCTTTTGTAAAGCCCACATTAAAGGAAATGTGGGTACTTTGGGTAGACAAGATGGCCAGGGTGTGCAAATCCAAAAGGGATGGTAGAAGGGGAGGGGTACAAAATGCTTTGGATTTTAGGGGCTCGAGTGTCCAGCAGGCTAGTGTGTGTCTTGGATAGAAGTGAATGGAGGGAAATGGTTTTTAATGGACATATTGGAGTTTAAGCAGAGTAACTTTTATGAAAGGATTGAGGGGGAAACCTGTTAGCTGGATTTGAGTCTTGGAGGTGGGACAGGCAATGCTTGCACTCTGGAGGAAGGGTGGGGATGTTGCAGTTGGAGGGGTAATCTCATTGTGATGTCAGCACACAAATGAGTTAATGAGTTTCCTTTGGGTCACCCTAAATGCCACATATTCTGTATTTGTGGAAAGCCCAAAGATTTCTTGTATAATTCATTTTTACAATAGTATTGAACAAGATGCATCCCTTATTTATTTATTTTTTCAACAAGTCGGCCGTCTCCCACCGAGGCAGGGTGACCCAAAAAGAAAGAAAATCCCCAAAAAGAAAATACTTTCATCATTCAACACTTTCACCTCACTCATACATAATCACTGTCTTTGCAGAGGCGCTCAGATGCGACAGCTGAGAATAAGTCGCTCACAGCTGTCACTATCCCAGACCCCTCCTTTAAAGTGCAGGCATTGTACTTCCCATTTCCAGGACTTAAGTCCAACTAAATCAATTAACTGGTTTCCCTGAATCCCTTCACAAAATGTTACCCTGCTCACACTCCAACAGCTCGTCAGGTCCCAAAAACCATTTGTCTCCATTCACTCCTATCTAACACGCTCACACATGCTTGCTGGAAGTCCAAGCCCCTCGCCCACAAAACCTCCTTTACCCCCTCCCTCCAACCTTTTCGAGGACGACCCCTACCCCGCTTTCCTTCCCCTACAGATTTATACGCTCTCCAAGTCATTCTACTTTGATCCATTCTCTCTAAATGACCAAACCACCACCTCAACCCCTCTTCAGCCCTCTGACTAATACTTTTAGTAACTCCACACCACCTCCTAATTTCCACACTCCCTTATTGTAGTGCTTAATTATTAGACCAGCTAACCTAACCACATGGTAATTTTAGGCACATTATTGAAAGATTTATTTTTTATAATTAGTCTTACACAGAGGCGAGCCGGCTACATTGTGGAGGCATCCACCAGCCCTCGCATACAATCTCCCCCACAGCACCAGCAACAACAAAACATCAAGAGTTTTTAATTATTCTCCATGGGGAAGTGGAACAGAATTCTTCCTCCGTAAGCCATGCGTGTCTTAAGAGGCGACTAAAATGCCGGGGGCTAGGGGCTAGTAACCCCTTCTCCTGTATATATTACTAAATGTAAAAGGAGAAACTTTCGTTTTTCCTTTTGGGCCACCCTGCCTCGGTGGGAAACGGCCGATATGTTGAAAGAAAAGAGAGAATTAGTCTTGCCTGTATATTGAAATTTTGTTAATGCATTTTCCACACCAGGCTTATATTCATTATTTTCTTACAGGCTTACATCAAAACATGGCAAATCCAGGACACTGGGACACCAGTGGAATTCTTGCAGCAACTTTTTAACCATCAGTGTTGCTGTCAGACCTAGAGCTGGTTGATGTTTGTTTTCAAAGCACCGTTTTGGTGCCCTGGATTTTATTTGCCTGGTGTCTAGATCACTGCATGGTGCCGATGAGAAGCTGGAATCCGGGCATCACCTGGGTGATTAAAAAGACTTGAAAAATTATTAATGGGAGAGTTTTCATTTTATTTCTTTGCTCAAAAGCTACATCTAGAGCAATTTGATAAACTGGGGACAAAGTTCTTACTTTTCACCCTAAACTGGGTAAGGTGGCTTGTAACTTTTTGCCATACTTGCCTCTTAAATTGTGTGCAAGATGTGAAGCTAAAAATCTGTGATCTGTTAATCTCCTGAATAAACTGACAACAGGAATGGCAGTCTGTTGTTAACAAGGACTCTTCTGCTTCTCTACTATAATTTGAAGACTACTATTTCTGTACATATGAGTTATTTCCTTAGAACAGAAGCAGGTATTAAATTTGTCTTGTAACTGATGTGCAGACACCAAAACTCATTCTAATATTACCAATAGTTCACCAGTGGAAGCGGGTGGATAGCAAGGTTGATATTTGTGCTGAAATTAATTAATTTTATTTATGGTAGGCACTAGGGTGATTGAGTTTGTACCTAAGTTGTCTGAATATTTGTGTGATGCTATTTACCAACTTCCACAGCGCTCATATATTTTATTGAATGTTATTGATTATATATATATTGGGCGAGTTAAAACTTTTGTAAGTTTTCATAATGTTATATTCTGGTATCTAAAAGATTTACCAATTAGGACTGGGATCAGTGAAGCTTTATTAGGAATTGCGCTGCTGTACCAGTGGAAGTTTCTAATTGACTTGCATATAGGTAACACTTCAACCCATTCTGTTATAGCTAGGCCTTTTCCCACAAGCATGTTAGGATATACACAGCACATCTAATTTGTACTATGAGAGGAAATGTTTACAAGCTTCAAAACAGTTCTATCTATTATTTACATTGTTTTTTGGGCGTTGCTTGTCCAACTAATGTATACACTGCCCTAATGTAGTACAGTTATTTACCTGGAGTAGACCAACTTCAAATGCTCTTTAGAAGTGTATGATTAATTATCTACTAATAATATTCACTTCTGTGGCTTAGTGTCATGTTAAAATTGCTGAAGGCAATTTTATTGAATAATCCCATAGCAGGGCTGTGTAAACATTACATGGACAAACATTGAAAGGTAGATGTCCATTCCATCTCTTTTCTATTGATCAAATCTGAACCTTGTAAATGAATGAATGTTTCACAGTAAACTGTGTAAAGACCCTTGATTGTTTCTGCTTAAGTTTCCTCCTTTGGTAATATACATTTAAAGTGATGATTATTTTTAATAACTAGTAAAGGAAATACCCTTTTACTCGAAACAGCATTTATTTTCTTAGAACTCTGGCCCTCTTCCATCAAGGTTGCATAACCCAATAAGGAAAACTTTCAGTCACTCATTCAATCACTCTTACCACTAGGGTGCCAACATCAGTTCTCTTGACCCTCCAATCTGCAGTATCTTCACCCCCTCCTTCAGTGCAGGCACTGTATTTCCCACTTCCAGGGCTAGTCTGGCTAACAGGTTTCCTTGAACCCATAGCACATCAAATAATGTAACCACTTTCCTCCACTAATCCTGTCGAACGTGTTCACACAAGCCTGCCGGATGTCCAGTCCCCTGGCACTGAAAATCTTTACTCCCCCTCCCTCCAACTTTCCTTGGACAAACCCTACCCCTTTATTTCCCTACCCAAGATCTGGACGCTCTCCTAATGCTATTTTTATCCAATAACTAGCTATACGACCCTTGTGGGTTTAGCACTTAGTTTTTATAATAATTCTCCATTAACTCGTTTTACAACCTCATTTATAAATGTTAAAAATCCATGGTGACAAAACGCATCCTTGACTAAGGCCTAATTTTACTGGCAAATAACCTTTCTTCCTCCTATGTACCCTAACCTGCAAATCACCATCCATCCACATTAAAGCTCTACATCCACCCTTCCCCCCCCCAACAAGTCGGCCATCTTCCACCGAGGTAGGGTGACCCAAAAAGAAACTACTTTCATCATCATTCAACACTTTCACCTCACTCATACATAATCACTGTCTTTGCAGAGGCACTCAGATACTACAGTTCAGAATAGTCCCTCCAAACTGTCACTATCCCAGACCCCTCCTTTAAAGTGCAGGCATTGTACTTCCCATTTCCAGGACTCAAGTCCGGCTAAATCAATAACCGGTTTCCCTGAATCCCTTCACTAAATATTACCCTGCTTACACTCCAACAGCTCGTCAGGTCCCAAAAACCATTAGTCTCCATTCACTCCTATCTAACACGCTCACAAACGCTTGCTGGAAGTCCAAGCCCCTCCCCCACAAAACCTCCTTTACCCCTTCCCTCCAACCTTTTTGAGGATGACCCCCTACACCTCCTTCCTTACCCTACAGATAAATATGCTCTCCAAGTCATTCTACTTGATCCATTCTCTCTAAATGACCAAACCACCACAACATCCCCTCTTAAGCCCTCTGACTAATACTTTTAGTAACTCCACACTCCGAATTCTCTGCATAATATTTACACCACACATTTCCCTTACACGACATCTCCACTGCCTCCAGCCTCCTCCTTGCTGCAGCATTTACAACCCAAGCTTCACACCCATATAAGTGTGTTGGTACCACTATACTTTCATACATTCCCTTCTTTGCCTCCATAGATAACTTTTTTTTGTCTCCACAGATACCTCAACGCACTACTCGCCTTTTTTCCTTCAATTCTATGGTTAACCTCATCCTTCATAAATCCATCCGCTGACAAGTCAATTCCCAAATATCTGAAAATATTCACTTCTTCCATACTCCCTCTCTCCAATGTGATATCCAATTTTTCTTTATCTAAATCGTTTGATACCCTCATCACCTTACTCTTATCTTTGTTCACTTTCAACTTTCTACCTTTACACACCCTCCCAAACTCGTCCACTAACCTTTGCAACTTTTCTTTAGAATCTCCCATAAGCACAGTATCATCAGCAAAATGTAACTGTCAACTCCCATTTCTCTTTACACCTATTCTTTGCAATATCTGCCACATTTCTCTCTTATCCACCTTATTGTATGCCTTTTCTAAATCAAAACTCTCCTAAATGTTTACTTAACACCTCAAAATTTCTTCATTTTTTATATCCCACCCTTATTTTAATCCACACAATTCTTGAATTTGTACACTTATATTCATTTTCTTTCCATAATTATTTAATATTACTGCTGCTATTCTGATATGCCTGACCTAATTCCATTTACTACACCCCTTCCCACTGAACTACTTCCTTAATTTTTGCTTAGAGCTGGACATCTAGCTTCTTTTCATAAGTCATATTCCATTCATTCTCCACATCCATGCTACTCGTGCACATTCAAACAACTTACCTTTAAAATTTTCCACTTTGTTGTAATTTAGATAAAATTAAATTCTGATGAATGTCAAAAGCGCTGAATGACCCTACAGGTTAGTTATTTGTAAATTTGAAAGCTTTTTAAGAAATATACAGGATAAAATTAATATATAACTGTTTAATTCTTGACAGTAACGCACACGAAGTAGGTCGAGATGTGTGCATTCGGTAATTTACACTGGGACAATTTTAAGTTGGACTTAGTCGAGTATAAATAGAATCTTGACAGTTTTAATAAATTTTATGGTTACAACTTGTGTCAAAACATTTATGTTAATGATTTCTCCAGAGAACTATCAAATAATTACAATATTCATTGAAAGTAACATAAGATAATGCAAAAGTATACTCTTCAATATTGATTAATACACAAGTTAGCTTTGGGCACTCCTACAAGCATTCTGAATTGTTAGAATGTCTGCTATGCTTGTTTTTTTCCCTAAAGGTTCCATGATGCTGACAAAGAATTCTCGATTCAAGAAATTGGAAATTTCCTTCACTTGGATCAAACCCAATGGCTTAACATTCCCCCAAGTGTTCTGTGATCCCTATGGGTATAAAGCTTCCCTCTTAAATATAATGAAAATGCTGGATTTGTTTTAACAAAACTGTCCATCATGGGGGTTTATTTTCAATTTCTTGGTGAATTGCTGCTTATATGAAGCCTACCTCCACTGTCGCCCCCAAGGATGGTCCCTTGATGCTGGTGAGGGGCTCTTGATCTAGAGAATTGGATCTGTGCTCCAGTTCCCCTGAATTGTCTGAATACTTTCCATCCCTCCCCCACAGGCGCTATATAATCGCTACGGGATTAGCGCTCCCCCATGATTGTAATATCAAGCATACCTCTCAAGGGAGATGCCTTGATTCTAGTGAGGGGCTCTTGCTGTATAACCCCTGTGGTTTAGCATTTCTTTCGCTGTATGACCCCTGTGGTTTAGCATTTCTTTCGCTGTATGGCCCCTGTGGTTTAGCATTTCTTTCGCTGTATGACCCCTGTGGTTTAGCATTTCTTTCGCTGTATGACCCCTGTGGTTTAGCACTTCCATTTGATTATAATAATAATTAGCATTTTTTATTATAATGGTGAGGGGCTCTTGATTCATCGAGGGTCTTTATTATAAGGATGCAGCGCTGTATAACCCCTGTGGTTTAGCGCTTCTTTTGATTGTAATAATAATAAGGAATTGGACTTGTGCTTCCTTTCCTTAGTCAAACCTACTTGCTTCCCAATCCTCAAGGTACCGTATGACCCTTAGCTGTACAAGCTTACGGGTTTAACACTTCCCCCTTGATTATAATAATGTATGACAATGGGTTTAGTGCACTTGTCCGGCCCCTCAAAGGAGGTTCCTTGATGCTGGTGAGGGGCTCTTGATCTAGGGAATTGGATCTGTGCTCCAGTTCCCTGAATTGAGCCTGAATACCTTCCATCTCCCCTTCCCCTCAGGCGCTCTGTAATTTAATCCCTACGGGTTTATCGCTCCCCATAATGTCTGAGAAATTGCCAGATGTAAAGTGGAAACAATGAAAGAAAACAGCTAACATAGCTAGTGAAAGGGTCAAAACAATGTGCATATCAGCATAAAAACCCCTGTGGTTTAGCGCTTCTATTTGATTATAATAATAATCAGCATAAAAAAAAATGCAAAGTAGTGATACTCTAACTCCTGCCCCCCGTTCCCTTCAAGGGGAAAATTCTTTGATATGAAGGGCCGACAGTTCAAGGAATTGAACTTGATGTCTTGTCCTTTTCATTTAGCTTCGCCCATCAGGGAATGCCTT
The DNA here is from genome assembly GCA_009830355.1 of Cherax destructor. Lineage (NCBI taxonomy): Eukaryota > Metazoa > Arthropoda > Malacostraca > Decapoda > Parastacidae > Cherax > Cherax destructor. Next base: position 190,121 of record WNWK01000643.1, read on the forward strand.
GAAGAACAAAAAGACACAATACCGTGACTGGAACAATACACAAGTAACCCGAACATGGGAGACTGCTTACAACTGCTTTTCGGTCCAACATGGACCATTTACAAAGCCTCCGGGACAGTGAAGGGCTCTTCGTCACAGGAATTCGATCTACCCTCCATTGGATCACATTTCTCTTAATCTCCAGTGCTGCATGACTGCTTTAAGTTTAGCCCCCATCCTCGACACCCCGATCCCTCCATGAGATGAAGTAATCCATTGAACCTGACTGCTGTATAACCCCTGTGGTTTAGCGCTTCTATTTGATTATAATAATAATAATTGAACCTGACTAGTGAGAACATTTTTCCTTGTAAAATTTAGCTCGTAGACTTTCGTAACAACACTGTATAACCCTTGTGGGTTTAGCGCTTAGGTCTGATTGTAATAAAAAAGGGCTTTCGGAAGTAGTGCTGTAGTAGTAGTATCACTCCATCTAATAGGTACTGATTTAACTTACGACATACTAGATGACCCTCTGGTGACACTGGGAGACCATCTTGCACAGCCTCTGTTGATGAAAATTTTACTAGAAGTCTATAGATCCAGCAGGTTTAGCGCTTCTTTTTTATAATAATAATAATATAGATCCAGCAATAGCAACCAGCGTATGACTGTTTCTGGTCGCCCACCATTGATTGGCTGAACAACGGTTGTACCAATAGTGCTGTAATCTAATCAGGCGGTTTCACAGCCTAGCTTGGTCACTTCTGAGGGTACCATCCTGGTGATGGTTCAACTCTAGGATGGCACCCCCAGCCAACAATGGTTTCAATTCACGTTTAGAAAGTTTCTAATTAATTTTGGGACGTGGAATTAAAATCTGAACTTTGGTTTATTCCAAGACATATGAGTTTCTGTGAAGTAGAACACTCCGTAAACGATTTCACCAATATATATGTCGTGCCGAATAGGTAAAACTTGCGATTTTGGCCTAAATAACAACGCACTTCTTGCCGAATAAGGCAACCGAAAATTTGTGTATGCAATAATTTCACAAAAATCATTCTGAATAACGAAAAAAATATATTTCATTGTGTTTGTTTATTATTAAATTATTTTAAACTTATCTGCTGTATAACCCTTGTGGTTTAGCGCTTCTTTTGATTATAATAATAATTTAAACTTATCTAAAATATACTTAGTTGGATTAGGCTAAATTAAATTGCTCTTGTTATAATAAATGACCCCTGTGGTTTAGCGCTTCTTTTGATTATAATAATCATTGTTATAATAAGGTTAGGTAAGTTTTCTAAGGTTCTTTTGGTAAAAAATTATTAATTTTTACACTAACATAAATGAAAAAAATATATATCTTTAAACGTATAAGAGAATTTTTTAGAAAGGACTTAATTTTAAATGAGTTCTTGCTAATTGACCAGTTTTAAATATTCGGCACGACATATATGTATATATATAATCACAATTTTTTTAAAGAAATTGGTATCAACACGGTCAAGTTATTGCACGGAAACCACTCTACTGTTTTATTTAGTATTATATTTATGGGGAAGCGCTAAACCCATAAGGGTCACACAAATATTTTTATATTCGTAAAAGTCATCAGACTGGTACCTACACAGCCCAAAACCATTCCGACCCTTCCTCTACGTAAGGTCGCTGTATAACCCCTGTGGTTTAGCGCTTCTTTTGATTATAATAATAATCTACGTAAGGTACACCATTAATGAAAGTTTGAAGTCGATCAGAAGAGGTGTTCTGAAGTTGTCAAAAGGAAACCTTGGAGGAAGATTCAACAAATGCGACAACTAGAGGTATTCCTTTCCGGGAGATAACTTATATTACAACGTAAACAGTAATGGTTGTGTTCTGTCCCCAGTGGTTTCTCTATGGAGGACAAGTTGTGGCTTCCCCATAATCTCCATCAGTTTCCCCAGAGGCCCTTAAATAATAAATAATAACGCAGCTTCAGGGCACGTGCCATACCTCCTTTCATACTGTATTGCCTCTCTCTAGTTGCTGTTCTTGTAACAGTAGATACCATTCACAACTAAACGACAGTTAACCCACACTTTTCGGCGACGTATCAGTCGGTATATTGTATATTTATAGGTAAAGTCAACATTTATTTGAAAATAAATTAGTACAATGGTTTTACCAGCTTCAGGAAAATGTTTGACCTAATAGATGTTCAAACGTGTTTAGAAATTAAATCAAGGTTATGCAAGAGAGTCAACCACCCCGGATGCCCGGCAGGCGGGCAGGTGGGGGAGGGCATTAGCCGCCCGGCAGGTGGGGGAGGACATGAGCCGCCCGGCAGGTGGGGGAGGACATGAGCCGCCCGGCAGGTGGGGGAGGGCATGAGCCGCCCGGCAGGTGGGGGATGACATGAGGCACCCGGTAGGTGGGGAAGGACATGAGCCGCCCGGCAGGTGGGGGAGGGTATGAGCCGCATGACAGGTGGGGGAGGACATGAGCCGCACGGGAGGTGGGGGATGTCATGAGCCTCCCGGCAGGTGGGGGAGGACATGAGCCGCCCAGCAGGTTGGCAGATGGAAAGGAATGAACCGCCTGGCAGACTGGCAAGTGGATGGGCATGAACTACCCGGCCACACCAATGCCCACCTTGGCATTAATAACCTCTATATAATTTACTTACAAACAGGGCAACAGATCGTTAGTATAAAATCTGGTTCTTTCTTAAAATAATCTGTAGGTTTAATACCATACAATGTCCAGTACCGGAATTGCGTGTTCAGTGCGACTAAACACGTGCTTGGGGAGTAGTTACCTTTGCTTCAGGCCGATCACCATGCCCAGCCCTTCTAGGGCAGGGTAGGTGCCAAGGCTGGAGCTTGCTACCATCTGCAGCTCGTAAGCCTGCCCTTCCCGTTAGGGAAGGTGGCAGACCAGAGAGGCCTAGCATCTATCTACCTCCATGCCTCGTGCTGGTGGGGAATGTGGCTAGGCCTGGGGCCAGTTGGTCCCGCCGATGAGGGGTATCCCCTCCCATGGGAGACATAGGTCTCTGACACTCCCACGCCAGGGAGCCGGAGCCGGGTCACCATCTGGTAAAGACCCGGGCCGGGAGAATTCCCGGTGAATCAACACCTCCTCCTCCTTACCTTTGCTTAGGACAACAATAAATACGCTAATATAATTAACAGTATAATGCGGTGGAGAGCACAGTGTAGGGGCAGGTCTGGATGAGGGTCAGAAGGAGAGGTCTTGTGCTGGTGAGAAGACCAAGGTAGTGGTCACTGGAAGCTGCCTCCCCGTGAGCAAAGAAAGCGGGCACTCTGATTTTCTCCATTGTCGAGTGCTGTAAAATCCTAGGTACGATGCAGTCCTCATTTCCTTATTATCAATGTGTCATTTTCATCACTGGAAGAGCGCCATAGCTTTTCCTACACGCAAGTCAAAGGACAAATCAGACTCACAAATTCATTAACCTTACGATACATTAAGCAGACTACCGGTTTAATGGAATACACTACATGCAATCAACCCAGAGGGCTTACCAGGTAAGTAGCACATGCAGCAACCCAACACCAAGGGTCTGGCTTACTGAGGCTTGAACTTAGAATGCACATGCAGTTGGGTTACCAGTGTATAAGGAGAAATCTATGCCCAAGTGGATTACGATCAAGTTAATTCATTCTACTGTGTATACCAAAACTCTCTGAGACATTAAAATCCCAGCGTACTAGGTCTTTTAAGAGTCTGAACAACGTGTTATACTATAATAATAATAATAATAATAATAGTTTATATATATATATATATGTGTGTGTGTGTGTGTGTGTGTGTGTGTGTGTGTGTGTGTGTGTGTGTGTGTGTATATATACGCACCCCTCTGGGTTTTCTTCTATTTTCTTACTAGTTCTTGTTCTTATTTCCTCTTATCTCCATGGGGAAGTGGAACAGAATCTTCCTCTAAGCCATGCGTGTCGTAAGAGGCGACTAAAATGCCGGGAGCAAGGGGCTAGTAACCCCTTCTCCTGTATATATTACTAAATGTAAAAGGAGACACTTTCGTTTTTCCTTTTGGGCCACCCTGCCTCGGTGGGAAACGGCCGACGTGTTGAAAGAAAGAAAGAAAGTTTATTTAGACATGATACAATGATACATAGTTAGGTAGACATGATACAATGATATATAGTTAGGTATAAATGAGATGTACATGCCAAAAGCCCCTAATATGCTGTGCTAACTGAATTAAGTTGGATCTGTGTAATGTAATGTCTTGTATAGATTATAATTATTTAATAAGTCCGATTATGCCGAGACTAAGTTGATATTACAATAAGAAATGGTTCCTTTACGTTATTATTAAAAGGGATTTAATAATAAAAGAAATAGTTAATATGCAAATCTGATAACTATCATATTCACGGTCCTTTACACTCAGTTATGCCATGTTAACTGAAATGCAAAAAAACAATAATAAAAAAAGAGTTCATGCAGCCTGAATCCTGATTTACCTACGAAATAGCAATAAAGTATCGTGAAATACATGAGCAGGACTATAGAAGCATGAGCACTAGTCACCGGTACCAGAGTCACCAGTCACCAGCACTCTTAACCACAGACAGGTTAAGAAAGAATGGACCTAGGTAGGGCCAGAAGCTATGAATCGACCCCTGCAACCACAATTAGGTGAGTACTTCATGGCACTGTTGTAAAATGGGTGACTGTTGGCTAAAGTTCTCGCTTCACACACGGAGGGCCCGGGTTCGATTCCCGGCGGGGTGGAAACATTTCGACGTGTTTCCTTACACTTGTTGTCATGTTCACCTAGCAGCAAATAGGTACCTGGGTCGCATCCTGGAGGACAAGATTCAGGACCCCAATGGAAATAAGACAAGAGTCCCTCGATGACGCACTGACTTTCTTGGGTTATCCTGGGTGGCTAACCCTTCGGGGTTAAAAATCCGAAGAAATCTTATCTTAACTTGACTGTATTAATCTAGCCTCGCACAGCGGCAACCCATTTTCTGTTGACTGTAGACTTTTTTAATCACCATTTATTTTATATTCATAGTGTTCTGTTGTGGTTGGTTTAAATTATTATTTTTTACCAAATTTATAAATGTGCTGTATACCATAGGTGAAGAAGTGACCTAATTAATCCGAGGATGTGTTGCAGCACTAGAGCAACCACCAACACTAGAGCAACCACCAACACTAGAGCAACCATCACCACCAGCACTAGAGCAACCACCAACACTGGAGCAACCACCAACACTAGAGCAACCATCAACACTAGAGCAACCAGCAACACTAGAGCAACCATCACCACCAGCACTAGAGCAACCACCAACACTAGAGCAACCACCAACACTAGAGCAACCATCACCACCAGCACTAGAGCAACCACCAACACTAGAGCAACCATCACCACCAGCACTAGAGCAACCACCAACACTAGAGCAACCATCACCACCAGCACTAGAGCAACCACCAACACTAGAGCAACCATTACCACCAGCACTAGAGAAACCACCAACACTGGAGCAACCACCAACACTAGAGCAACCACCAACACTAGAGCAACCATCACCACCAACACTGGAGCAACCACCAACACTGGAGCAACCACCAACACTAGAGCAACCATCACCACCAGCACTAGAGCAACCACCAACACTAGAGCAACCATCACCACCAGCACTAGAGCAACCACCAACACTGGAGCAACCACCAACACTAGAGCAACCATCACCACCAGCACTAGAGCAAACACCAACACTAGAGCAACCATCAACACTAGAGCAACCACCAACACTAGAGCAATCACCAACACTAGAGCAACCACCAGCACTAGAGCAACCATCACCACCAGCACTAGAGCAACCACCAACACTAGAGCAACCATCAACACTAGAGCAATTACCAACACTAGAGCAGCCACCAACACTAGAGCAACCATCAACACTAGAGCAACCACCAACACTAGAGCAACCACCAACACTAGAGCAACCACCAGCACTAGAGCAACCATCACCACCAACACTAGAGCAACCACCAACACTAGAGCAACCATCAACACTAGAGCAACCACCAACACTAGAGCAACCACCAACACTAGAGCAACCACCAACACTAGAGCAACCACCAACACTAGAGCAACCATCACCACCAACACTAGAGCAACCACCAACACTAGAGCAACCATCAACACTAGAGCAACCACCAACACTAGAGCAACCACCAGCACTAGAGCAACCATCACCACCAGCAGTAGAGCAACCACCAACACTGGAGCAACCACCAACACTAGAGCAACCACCAACACTAGAGCAACAACCAACACTAGAGCAATCACCAGCACTAGAGCAACCACCAACACTAGAGCAACCACCAGCACTAGAGCAACCACCAGCACTAGAACAACCACCAACACTAGAGCAACCACCAACACTAGAGCAACCATCACCACTAGAGCAACCATCACCACCAGCACTAGAGCAACCATCACCACCAGCACTAGAGCAACCATCACCACTAGAGCAACCATCACCACCAGCACTAGAGCAACCACCAACACTAGAGCAACCATCACCACTAGAGCAACCATCACCACCAGCACTAGAGCAACCTCCAACACTAGAGCAACCAACACTAGAGAAACCAACACTAGAGAAACCAGCACTAGAGCAACCACCAGCACCAACACTAGAGCAACCAACACTAGAGAAACCAACACTAGAGCAACCAACACTAGAGCAACCACCAGCACAAGAGCAATCAGCACTAGGGCCACCACCAGCACCAACACTAGAGCAACCACCAGCACTAAAGCAACCAACACTAGATAAACCAGCACTAGAGCAACCACCAGCACCAACACTAGAGCAACCACCAGCACCAACACTAGAGCAACCACCAGCACCAGCACTAGAGCAACCACAAGCACCAACACTAGAGCAACCACAAGCACCAACACTAGAGCAACCACCAGCACCAACACTAGAGCAACCACCAGCACCAACACTAGAGCAACCACCAGCACCAACACTAGAGCAACCACCAGCACCAACACTAGAGCAACCACCAGCACCAACACTAGAACAACTACCACCACCACCAGAGCCATCACCACCTCCACTAGAGCAACCACCAGCTGACGGCATCACCCTCACGCTGTTCACAATCAATTATTTTCTCTAATAATTTGAGGGAAAGTGATACAGACTAATCTCTCTCCACACATCCCAAAGCATCAGTCTCTCTCTCTCTCTCTCTCTCTCTCTCTCTCTCTCTCTCTCTCTCTCTCTCTCTCTCTCTCTCTCTCTCTCTCTCTCTCTCTCTCTCTCTCTCTCTCTCTCTCTCTCTCTCTCTCTCTCTCTCTCTCTCTCTCTCTCTCTTCCCAAACCTTTTCCGGCTGTCACTTTTCACTCTATCCCTTCCCACAACAAGAACTAACATAGGTTGAGAAGAATAAGTAAAAACGATGAATGAGTAAGATATAGCAAGAGCGATAAATAGAAGTACACAGGTCAAACAGGAGTAAACATCGAGTTAACGTAACTGAGTAATAATAATAATAATAATAATAATAATAATAATAATCGTTATTTCTACAAGTACATGTACAAGGTATACAGACCATAGCTGACATCAATGACATACTACTATATAGAAAGCCCATTGTTATGTAGATCATTTCGAGCAAATAAGGTCAGTTTTGTCCCCAGGATGCGACCCACACCAGTCCACTAACACCCAGGTACCCATTTTACTGATGGGTGAACAGGGACAGTAGGTGTCTTATGGAAACACGTCCCTAAGGTTTTCCAGCCGTACCGGGGATTCGAACCCCGGACCTCAGTGTGCTAGCAATCAAACTACTCGACACCTAGAGTACCTGAGTAAGGAGGTAACAACATCTATTGCTGACTGGCTTCCTACGTATGAGTTTCTAACAGATAAATAAAGTAATACATCTCCACTGAAGGAATTTACTGATGGGTGTAAAGAAACACGTCCAATGTTTCTACCCTCGATGGGAATCGAACCCAGACACTCACCGTGTGAAGCGAGAGCTTTAGCCACCAGGCCACGGAGTACCCTTTATTACTATTACTATTATTATTATTATTATTATTATTATTATTATTATTATTATTATTATTATTATTATTATTATTATTATTATTATTATTATTATTATTATTATTATTATTATTATACATTCATGGGAAGCGTTAAACCCATAGGATAGTCATAGCATCGTCGATCCAAGGAATAGGAGTATAGTTCCATTTCCTCTGGATCAAAAGCCCTTGCTCTGCCTTTAATTCAGTCTCATACATCTCTCTGTCTTACCACTGAATATACCTTCTTCCCTTCGTCAGTCTCCTGACATCTCCCTTCCCCACCTCTCCCTTCCTTCTCCACCTCACCCCTCCATAACCCAAGCTTCCCCTCCTCAACGACCCGGTCATGTTAAGCAAATCTTGCTTTTGTGCTGCTCTGTCTGTTGTTAACATAACGAAGAGCTCACGTTCTGTCTAGTGGAGCTCTCTTGAGCACCTCCCGGAGCTCCAGTGATTTGCTCAGTCTTACGTGTTTGTGTGATGTCTTTCTTATGGAAATTATTCAACCTCGCTGCTGCTCTAAAGCTGATGACACACTTGCTGAAGGCTGTGCGAGGTTACCTTAGGTCGCAGGTTAGGTTACATTACGTTAGGCTAGATTGGTTGTCGATTAATGTATTGATTACAACTTTCCCTGGTGCACCCTGGCTGATAATGTTGATAGAGACAGTGAAAGTAGCTGATAAATGGATGATAGGCCACGTTCGATCACAATTAAAGCGTATGGCTCACTTTGGTGAGAGGGACCTCATGTCTCAATGACTAACACACACACACACACACACACACACACACACACACACACACACACACAGGTATGCATGCGCATATGCATAAATATGCAAATGCACCTGTAAACATACAAAAATAATATAAATACACAAATTCACATACATATTTGTATGTATGTATTTGTCTGCATATATACGCACACAAATGCATACATACAAGTACTGTATACATATGAAAGTGTATATACACCCAGCAAATCATACGTACAAACATACACACACGTATATATAGATATTTTGTTGCAGTGGAATCTTATGACCATCTTCCACTATTCCTTTCGCGTGCATTAAGGTACAGGAGATTGAGCTCATGGGATACGGGGATACCTTTCTCGGATCAGGCAGCGATCGCAGTACAGTTAGTCTGTATCAGTGCCTGGGGCAGGCAGCGTCCCACATGACATGTGGGTTTTTATGCGTGTGTGGGGCATCAGTGCCTGGGGCAGGCAGCGTCCCACACGGGAACACGACAGGGCAGATGGGTGAGACAGCCGTGACTTTAAAATAGTTTCTCCCCCACCAATTATATCTACTTTCTTTTGTACTTTTTTTTGGTTGCTCCTGACAGCGAGAAGCATTTAAAAAAAAATTGTTTTTCGTAGAAAACTTTCATGTATTGAATATACTTTTTTCTTTGTTTTCCCAAGTCGGAAACCTATTAACTCAATTTTTTTTTTTTTGGCAAGTCATACGTCGGTACCTGACCAGCCAGGCTGTGGTTCGTACGTTGGACTGCGTGCGGCCAGCAGTAACAGCCTGGCTGATCAGGCTCTGATCCAACATGAGGCCTGGTCACAGACCGGGCCGCAGGGGCGTTGACCCCTGGAACTCTCTCCAGGTATACTCCAGGTATTACGGTATCTGTCATTTTAGCATTTATAATGGTCGTATTTTTTTTTTCTTCCTCCAATATTTTGGTTCATTACTTGGACAAACTAAATATACCAGTGCGTCGACTAAATATACCAGTGCGTCGACTAAATATACCAGTGCGTCGACTAAATATACCAGTGCGTCGACTAAATATACCAGTGCATCAACTAAATATACCAGTGCGTCGACTAAATATACCAGTGCATCAACTAAATATACCAGTGCGTCGACTAAATATACCAGTGCATCAACTAAATATACCAGTGCGTCGACTAAATATACCAGTGCGTCGACTAAATATACCAGTGCGTCGACTAAATATACCAGTCCGTCGACTAAATATACCAGTGCATCAACTAAATATATCAGTGCGTCGACTAAATATACCAGTGCATCAACTAAATATACCAGTGCGTCGACTAAATATACCAGTGCGTCGACTAAATATACCAGTGCGTCGACTAAATATACCAGTGCGTCGACTAAATATACCAGTCCGTCGACTAAATATACCAGTCCGTCGACTAAATATACCAGTGCATCAACTAAATATACCAGTGCATCAACTAAATATACTAGTGCGTCGAGTATATATACCAGTACGTTGACTAAATATACCAGTGCATCAACTAAATATACCAGTGCGTTGACTAAATATACCAGTGCGTCGACTAAATATACCAGTGCGTCGACTATATATACCAGTGCGTCGACTAAATATACCAGTGCGTCGACTAAATATACCAGTGCGTCGAGTAAATATACCAGTGCGTCGACTAAATATACCAGTGCGTCGACTAAATATACCAGTCCGTCGACTAAATATACCAGTGCATCAACTAAATATACCAGTGCATCAACTAAATATACTAGTGCGTCGAGTATATATACCAGTACGTTGACTAAATATACCAGTGCATCAACTAAATATACCAGTGCGTTGACTAAATATACCAGTGCGTCGACTAAATATACTAGTGCGTCGACTATATATACCAGTGCGTCAATCGAATATACCAGTGCATCAACTATACATACCAATGCGTCAACTAAATATACCAGTGCGTCAACCATACATACCAATAAGTCAATTAACAACGTCCGCGTAACACACTGTAACATAAACGCCAACTTGATCAATTGGAATGACGCCCCACTTGTTGCCGAAGGAAGTGACGATCAGAGGGGAAGATGCTTTGAATCCGCACTCATCACAATCAACAATTTCAACCCCGAATAGCAATTTCTGCAACTTATCTCAACTTCTTTCCCGATTTGTTTTTTTTAATGCTTCTCTGTTAACAGCTTTAATAACTTGCCTCTTAGTATTTCAGTGAGGCATGAACTGAACTGCAGATCCTATGGTACATGTTTTGGGTCTGTTTTGTATATAGGGCATTTCACTGTTATATTTTTTCTTTCATTTTAAGGCGATCATCCCTATAAAATTTCCTAGTGAAATTTGGGTTGCGATGTGGTCAGGAAAACGATATATTTAAGGAAAAAATATTTAAATCCATTGGAGTCGTAACAGCACCCTGGGAAAATGGAGGGGAAATCAGGCTCGATCCAAGGAAGAGAAGTACCGGGTCAGTTCCTTGCATCGTGAGTCCCTTCAAGAGTATCAAGGGCCACTGGTCCACCTCATCTGTCTTCACTATATAAGTCTCATCTCCGCGAATATGCTGCACTTTTATCAAGATTGATGGACTGAACACATCGACTCCAGGCTGAGGGACTGATCACTTCAAACTCCTCTTCATCGTCCACGTTTCTCTGCGGTGGACTGAAGAAGCCACCACTTGGCGAAACGTTTCCAGAATGAAGATACCCGAATGTTGCAAAAGTGTCTCATCAAGGAGCCTCTTTGACGGGTGTGGTCAGCAAGATGCATTGTCAGTAGAGTAAAATCTGCAGTCTGTTTAGTAACTGATGAATGTTTTCATTTAGATATTTTTATATTAGAATGAATAGTTCCCTCTCCAGTGTTTTGGAAATAGCACTCAGTAGTATATAGGGACGTCGTGTGGCAGAGCTCTCCCTCCTCTTCTCTCCCTCCTCTTCTCTCCCTCCTCTTCTCTCCCTCCTCTTCTCTCCCTCCTCTTCTCTCCCTCCTCTTCTCTCCCTCCTCTTCTCTCCTCAAGATTTTTACCTCTGTCTTGAGCCAAACTTTTAGTTTCTTGCTACCTTACTGAACCTTCTTACTGCTGACATCTTCAAGAAGCGTACTGGCCATCAACACCATCATGGCCTGGCGCCACAAGCAATCATCTACCACACCGCAAAATTCTTGGACGAGTCGAGACAAATGAGCAAGTCTCCTAACACCTGCAGCTCCTGTGCACTCAGTAGTAAACAGGTACTAGAGTGTTGTGGGTTACACACACCTTTTGCGGTGGGGGCTGAGTTTTGAAATGAGGTGAAATGAGACAACTCTTCTTCATCTTTCTTCTTCATCTTCCTCCACTTCCTCCTCCTCCTCTTCTTCTTCTATTATTATTATTATTATTATTATTATTATTATTATTATTATTATTATTATTATTATTATTAGAAACCAATATTCCCGTAAGGGTCATACAGCGCCTGGATAATTGGAGGTAATTTAGTATGATCCGAGGAAAGGGAGGGTAGCTCCAGTTCCTTGCACCAAGAGCTCTTCAACGGGCAAACAGTTAACCTTCTGGCTGACACACTACAACACTCGTAGATGTCATTGACTACGTCGCTGGCAGCCTAGAGGATACAATATAATGCTGTTGAAGATGGTGACTGATTGTTTATTTTCTATATTATAATTGTCTGGAAAGTTGATTGAGAGTTGGGGAAAGGAGGGTTGGGGGAGGGAGGGTGGGGGTATCACAGGGTGAGACACCACGTGGTCACCACAAACTCTTGTGTGTGTTCAGTGTTTTGTCATGTCTCATCTTCACCTAGCTCTCTCTTCTATTGAACTTTCTTTTTTTCATATATATTTATCACGATGCTTACCGCCTTTCTCTTTGTTTATCCTACCTTTTAAATATACTGTATTAGTATTTATCAGCTTCTTGTGGGTATGCGTATCTCTCACCTCCTTCAATAATAGAGATAAGGACAACAATACGCTCTCTGGAACCTGTTCTGATTACCACGAGTAACACCAGAAACACTGACCAAACTTATCCTCAGTTGAATTGATACTGTTATTGCATAAAACCATATGGATGAGCAAGTCAGCCTACTCGCCCCACTTAAAATTTAAGCTTATCCTTACTACGTAATGTATGAGATCTCTACTGCCTTTCCGTCATAGCAGCTGAACTGCTCTTCAAAATGTCCTCCCCATCTTTCCAATGTCTCCACCTTCCAATCTAACATCTCACCACTTTATTCCTAGCTGCCAGTCCGTTTGCTACAAAGGCTTTTTGACCTTCTCTGTTTCACTCCAAAAACATTTCATATTCTTAACAAAATTTGCTGATGGATACTCACTGATTCTCTCATTTATTCTGAATCATCACTGTTTTAACCTTTCATTTTCTATCCATATTTGCTTCACAGAGCCGCTCATTTGCTCAGAACTACTAAACACCTCAAATGATGTAGTTGAAGCGTTGGCAGTAAAGATTGAAAACCAAAACCTTGTCATTGTGGTTGTATACAAGCCTCTGAATGGAACTTACCAGCAATTCCTGGAACAGCTTTTGAAAGTTGACCACTGTCTGGAAAATCTCCCAACTCCTGCCCCAAACATCTTGCTACTGGGAGATTTCAACTTGAGACACCTAAAATGGAGGAGTGTAGCAAATAATATTTTAGCAGAGATCCCCCCAGGAGGCAGCTCAGATGAAAATTCACACACACACGAGCTATTAAATCTCCTCACCAAATTCACCTTAAACCAGCAAATTTTAGAGCCTACAAGACTAGAAAATACGCTGGACCTCATCTTCATTAACAACGACAATCTGATACGCATTATAATCGTATCAAAGACAATACACTCAGATCACAACATAATGGAGGTACAGAAATGTATGCACAGGGCTGCTGACCAGCAAAATATGATCAGTCATGAGGGTGTCTTCACAAAATTCAACTTCAGTAACAAAAACATTTAATGGGAACAAGTTAACCATGTCCTAAATGAAACGAGCTGGGAAGAAAAGATGTAAACTAGAAAGAGACAGACTCTCCTTATACAGACGAAGGCGAAGAATCACAGAGCTGCTAAGAGGGGCCAATATATCTGAAATACGAAGGGAGGCACTGATCAGTGAAATAGCAAATATCGAACTTAAGCTTAAGGAATCTTACAGGAGACAAGAATCTCAGGAAGAACTAAAAGCCATAAAGGAAATTAAAAAAAAAAAAAAAAATATACTTCTTCTCTTATGCCAGATCTTGCCTAAGCAGGGCCCCAATACTGGAACGAGACCCAAAATTTGGTCAGTTCAAAAATCTCTGATATTATCCTAACACCACAAGTCTTTGAAAAGGCAATAAATGACATGCACATGTACTCTGCCCCAGGCCCATACTCATGGAACTCCGTGTTCATCAAGAACTGTAAGAAGCCCCTATCACGTGCCTTCAGCATTCTATGGATAGGGAGCATGGACATAGGGGTCATCCCACACTCTACAAAGGTGGCAGTAAAGCAGTTGCAAAGAACTACAGACCGATAGCACTAACATCCAATATAAAATCTTTGAAAGGGTTCTAAGAAGCAAGATCGCCAACCTCCTAGATACCCATCAATTACACAACCCAGGGCAACACGGGTTTAGAGCAGGTCGCTCCTGCCTGTCCCAGCTACTGGACAACTATGATAAGGTCCTGGATGCTATAGAGGATAAACAAAATGCAGATATAGTATACACAGACTTTGCAAAAGCCTTCGACAAGTGCGACCACGGTGTAATAGCGCACAAAATGTATGATAAAGGAATAACAGGAAAAGTTGGTAGATGGATCTATAACTTCCTAACAAATAGAACACAAAGAGTAACAGTAAATAGAGTAAAGTCCGAGGCAGTTACGGTGAAAAGCTCTGTTCCACAAGGCACAGTACCTGACCAACCGGGCTGTGGTTCGTACGTCAGTTTGCGTGCGGCCAGCAGTAACAGCATGGTTGATCAGACCGTGATCCACCACGAGGCCTAGTCTCAGACTGGGCCTCGGGGGCGTTGATTCCCGAAACCCTCTCCAGGTAAACTCCAGGTATATAATGATTACATTGCAAAAAATATTCATGTGCCAACTTTTACTCCTTTTGCACTCTTTTATATCAATATACCAGTCATTCCTCTTTCCTCCTGTACCAACCCTTCTATAATCCCAAACCTCTGGTGACAGAGTGGCAAGGCTGCATGGCACATAAAGTAAGCACAACTAGAAATGTTAGGTTAAGTTGGCACACTGCTGCACATGACTGTCCTGAATAGTCTTGATTGTTTTCTTGCTCCTGCATGACGACGAGCTCGGAAATTCTTCGTCATCATGACCAAACTCTGTGACTGAGAAGGTAAAACTATGGGCCTGAGTGTGCAAGGACGTCGGTTCGGTCTCCAGTACTTCTTACGCATTTTGACCTAATTGATTTCTTCTGGCAAGTGGTAATTTTGATCTGACAAGATAAACTTCAAACAACTAGACTCGTTTTCTAGCACTTTTTATACGAGGGCAGAACCACCACTGAACACGACCAACATCGTTTGCAATTTCCCAGGGCGTTCCACCGCCCGGGGCTGAAAGAGTCAACACAACGCACAAATCCGCCCGTCTCCAGGGTTCAGTTGGGCACAAGAAAGTTCACGGGCATTCTGTCTTCGGGCAGTTTTAGCTAACTCATGCAAGCAACTAGTATAGGCTTGAGTATCATTTTGCACTTGCACCAGAAGCTGCACAATTTTGTGTACAATGAGATTAAAAAAAAAGTTCAAGATTGTACCCGCGATAGTGAATGGAAGGTAAAGTGGGAAGCAAGAAATTTGTAAAGTACGGGACGTCTATCATGTCCCGATCACACTGGCAATAACTCATTCTACTCACAAAGTAGGGCGGTCAGAAGCTCCTAAGAGGTAAATAACACTGAGGAACAAAGCGCCAGTAAGAGGGTTTCTGAGTAGGTGATGAAGGAGGCGCTGACGGCGGCACCCAGGGGGACAGCAGTTCTCCCAGACATACACGGGGTGTGCAGCCACTTTCCCCAACTTGACCTGGTTTTATGGCGAATTAGCGTTACTTGTGTGTAGTTACAAAAGTATAGCGATGCTTGCAGAGTTCCATTTACGGTTTTATTTGAATATGGAAATTAATTTGCAGGAGGATGCGACCCTACAACAGTCTATCGACACCCAGGTACCATCCCGAGAAGATGCTACTTTTGTAGTTTATTTTTGAGAAGCCGATAAACTTATAGCACTAGTAATTACTTTTACTACATAGGCCGTCTCCTATCTAAGGAAGGTGACACTATCACTCGTCCACCATTTGTCCCTTCTTCAGAAAAGAGTGGCCATTACAATTCGAATAACATCTAAGGTCTAAGTAAACAATGTATTTGACCATTTATTCCTTAAACATGTTCTAAACATTAAACCTGCCTGACATTGTCGCATGAGATTATTTGCTGGTTTTTCCAAATGTGAAGATGGTGGCATTTTTAGTGGCCAAGAAAAAAAATGGGAAAATTTCTTCGGACACGGGTCTTACGTTGCATGGCGACCCGCTCAATAAGCTCCGGATCTTTTATCTAATGCCATCTCATGTCTTACCGGTCCACCACCGTATAAAAATTACATCATAGGATGTGATATCTATGTTTCTCAACACCACTTGAACGCGGCCCTATTGTTGATAGACTTTAAAATCCATCGACTACACTAGGGTCATTACGGCTGCACGTAGCCTCTTCACCACCAGGCAAGAATATACTAATCTCTAAAACAGAGATAAAAGTATACTCTCAGCATATATACAATAAGAGATATACACTTATTGGTGCATATATCTTGTTGTATTCGCCCAGTGGCTCCTGGAATTATGACTTAGTCCCTCCGATGACAACATTTCATGCAGTTTCTTAAACAGCATAGGTAAATTAAGCATTGTAAATTTGAGCAAGGTAAAGTTAATTTGCTAGGAAGGTCTTCGTGCAAAATTAATAGTTTGTAAATTTGAAATTTTTGCATAACCTTACGTTACTTGGTTTGCATGAGGGTCAAGTTGAGCCTTCATGCTACGTAAAACGATTGTTATGTAATACGATTACTACATAATACGATTGCTACGTAATACGATTGCTACGTAATACGATTGCTACGTAATACGATTGCTACGTAATACCATTACTACCTAATACGATTACTACGTAATAAGATTACTACCTAATACGATTACTACGTAATACGATTACTACCTAATACGATTATTACGTAATACGATTACTACCTAATACGATTGCTACGTAATACGATTGCTACGTAATACGATTGCTACGTAATACGATCGCTACGTAATACGATTGCTACCTAATACGATTGCTACGTAATACGATTACTACGTAATACGATTGCTACGTAATACGATTACTACGTAATACGATTGCTACGTAATACGATTACTACCTAATACGATTGCTACGTAATACGATTACTACCTAATACGATTGCTACGTAAACGATTACTACGTAATACGATTACTACCTAATACGATTGCTACGTAATACGATTACTACGTAATACGATTGCTACGTAATACGATTGCTACGTAATACGATTACTACCTAATACGATTGCTACGTAATACGATTACTAAAACTACGTAGTAGGATTTTCCCAAATCTAAGCTAACATAATGCCATCATTTTTCATGCAAACAAAAATAATATTTCACCACATTTATTCCTTACAATATACGCCGTAAAATATTTACGGCGTTACATTACTTTCTAAAGTATTATATCAAATCCAGTATATATGTTAGTGCTATTCTTTTGTTTTTCTTTGGCATGTATAAGTTAAATGATATTATCGAGGTGTACAACGGGCGGATATCTACTGCAGAGGTGTACAACTGGCGGATATCTACTGCAGAGGTGTACAACGGGAGGATATCTACTGCAGAGGTATACAACGGGAGGATATCTACTGCAGAGGTGTACAACGGGAGGATATCTACTGCAGAGGTGTACAACGGGAGGATATCTACTGCAGAGGTGTACAACGGGAGGATATCTACTGCAGAGGTGTACAACGGGAGGATATCTACTGCAGAGGTGTACAACGGGAGGATATCTCCTGCAGAGGTTACAACGGAGGATATCTACTGCAGAGGTGTACAAGGGAGGATATCTACTGCAGAGGTTACAACTGGGAGGATATCTACTGCAGAGGTGTACAACGGGAGGATATCTACTGCAGAGGTATACAACGGGAGGATATCTACTGCATAGGTGTACAAAGGGAGGATATCTACTGCAGATGTGTACAACGGGAGGATATCTACTGCATAGGTGTACAACGGGAGGATATATACTGCAGAGTTACAACGGAGGATATCTACTGCATAGGTGTACAACGGGAGGATATATACTGTACAGCTATACAACAGGAAAATATCTACTTGAGAGAATGAATACAACAGGTATAACCAGAAAAAAAACAGAAAACCAATGACAGAAACAACAGATATCAACAGGAACCAAGATTAGAAACACCAGCAGTCACCAGGAAAAAACAAGAACCAAGAATATAAACACTAGGAGTCACCAGGAAAATGTAAATGTGTTTTCTCACATTAATGACCCCTGGGTTACCGTTGCCCTGGGTTACCGTTGCCCTTAAGGTCTATGTAAAATCTGAGGTGTGTATGTGAAAGTGAGGTTACAGGAAGGACCAGAAAGATTAATTTTTCACCTCCGTTTCGCGCAATTCGTAACACTTTGTTTTGGTGTTCCATTTGTACAGGATTTAGGAGTGTACAGTGCACTACCTCATTTAAAGTGACAAAACTGTCATAAAGTATACTACTATCTTTACTGCACGTATAAGTTCCATCAAACTCCTTAACTACTTGGAACGCTTGGAATCACTTGACTTGTACTCACTGGAGCGCAGGCGAGAGAGATACATCATAATCTACACCTGGAAGATTCTGGAGTGACTGGTTCCTAATCTGCACACATAAATCACTCCCTACGAAAGCAAAAGACTTGGCAGGCGGTGCAACGTACCCCCAGTGAAAAGTAGGGGCGCCACTGGTACACTAAGAGAAAACACAATAAGTGTCCGGGGCCCAAGACTGTTCAACAGCCTCCCACCAGCCATAAGGGGAATTACCAGTAGACCTCTGGTTGTCTTGAAGAGGGAGCTGGACAGATACCTAAAGTCAGTGAAAGATCAGCCGGGCTGTGGTTCGTACGTTGGACTACGTGCGGCCAGCAGTAACAGCCTCGTTGATCAAGCCCTGATCCACCGGGAGGCCTGGTCATGGACCGGGCCGCGGGGGAGTTGATCCCCGGAATACCTTCCAGGTAGCCAGGTACTATTACTACTACAATTACTATCACAACAACAACTGCTACTACTACAGCTACTACCACAACAACTACTGCCGCTACTGTTACTACTACAACTGCCATAACAAAAACAATAGCAACTACTACTACTACTACTACAGTTACTGCAACAACAACTACTACTACTACTAATATTTCTACTAATATTACAACTACTATTACTACTACTACTACTACTACTAATAATAATAATAACAACAACAATAACTTGATGTGTTTCAAGAAACGTATCCCTAGTATTCTTTAAATGCAGATTCAAAACCTCGCATAGTCTAAAGATTTTGAACCCCATCAATCAAGTGGATCCAAGTACAGACACACCAACGCCTCACCCCTGGCGTCTAGCACCGCAGATTATACACGCCGAGGGGTGTATGTCTCTCAGTGTATGTACGCTGAGAGTTTATTTCCTGTTTTGAGAATTGAGGTATTCTTGGCTGGTGGCGAACAAGTGACATTCAACCTTATTGACCCCTCTGAGTAGTCGATAGGCTTCAAACCCCATTACAAAGCAACCAGCAAGCTTATGGTACTAGGCAGGTTGCCACATCCTGGTACCCACCGGCTACTGGTTAGTTGGTTAATCGTCTCAGTTTTTTTTTTCCCTGGCGAGAGATTTGTTGAAGTTGATGAGTTGATTGTTGGTGGTGGTTGCAGAATGAAAACATTTCTTCAAGGGCAAAACTGAGAATTCCATTAAGTGAAAGTGGAATTTCGGAGATGTGTACGTAAAGATTTAACTGAAAATGACAGCGATGTTTAGCTGTTAAATTCTATGGGAAAAGTTGATCCCTCTGCTAATGTTTTTTTTTTTCATGCTACTAATATTTCCGCTACTTTGAGCTCATTTTCAAGCAACTTTCAATCCTGAAACTAATCAAAACCATCCTAATTTCAGTAGTATGTCTTCAATTCTATCAAATGACACCAAGAAACAGCCAATAAAGCCTTACAAACCATCCGATAAAACATCTCAAAGTTGCTGTTTTAAACCATAACACGCGGTCACCTGTTACTAATGCTGTAACATTAATATAACCGCTCATCGTTACTGTATCATGCAGCATTCTGAGGGGGGTGGAGGTGCTGTGATTGCTGTTAAAGTTTGCTTAGAAACGTCGCACCAGCAGCGTAGAGAATCAAGTACATACACTCGTGGAGAATCAAGTACATACACTCGGGGAGAATCAAGTACATACACTCGTGGAGAATCAAGTACATACACTCGTGGAAAATCAAGTATATGGAACTACCATCGTCCGTAAAAAAAAAAAAACTTCAGGTTTAACATAATTTCTGATCCATCATTATTATAGAGAGGGGAAAGCGTTAAACACTCACGGCACTCTTGGTAAAATGATCCTTTGGCATGAAATTCTATAAAATAGAGACACGATGCATAAGGACCCAGTATAATGCATCCCTTCATTGACAACGTTTCGCCCTCACACAGTGGGCCTTATCAAGTCACTTAGGGATCTATTAACCAATCGACTGCACGTGTTGAATAACACGTGAGTAAGACACATTGCGTGAGCTGGTACTGAGAGTACACCGGGTGTGTACTGCACCTTGTGTCAACACCGTGTTGCACACTGTGTGTCTTTCTCTCTCTCAAGAGAGAAAGTTTAGATGAACGTCTTTGAGAGAAAATACAAACACAGGGGACCATGACGAGGTAATCACTACTTCAGGGGAGAGTTCCTATAGAGTGTGTTGACCGTGTGTTTAGCCCTGCCGAGGAGAAAACTGCAGGTGGGCGCTGTGTACCCCAACCCAGCTAGGTAATGTTTTTCACTAGATAGAATCATGCCAGTCACTGCTGCGACTCTTAACATTGTTTTTTTTTTTTTTTGGGGGTTTAAGGAGTGTTAGCCCACACCACCAGTGATCCTCGTGTGGGGAAATATTCAGTGATCCTCGTGTGGGGGAATATTCAGTGATCCTCGTATGGGGGAATATTCAGTGATCCTGATGTGGGGGAATATTCAGTGATTCTCGTGTGGGGGAATATTCAGTGATCCTCGTGTTGGGGAATATTGTGGAGTACATGATACCTTGTGGCACTACAGTTAGATTATTATTATTATTAATGCATTCATGGGGGGAGCTCTAAACCCGTAGGAGCCATACAGCTCCGGGGAAGGAAGAGAGGCAATCAGATTCGTTCCATGAAATTTCAAGTTTGGTCCAGTTCCTTGCATCAAGAGCCCATCACCGACGCCGTGGAATCTCCCCTCGTGGGTTATAATTCGGTGATCACATCTTACCTCTGTCTGTCTGTTTCTCTTAACAATATAGCTTACCTTTCATATATTTCAATCTCATTGCACAGCTAATCATTAACTAAATGCAACAGGTGAATGAAATACAAAAAAAGGTCAATTATCTTCATATTACGACAGCATTTATGGGGTTACGAACTCGTGAAGCAGCAGTTTTAGTTATCTAGTTGGTGATTAGTTAGTAAAAATTATTATTTTTTGAAGCAGTGGACCAGTAAGCCAGAGATGACCAATAACTCCAGCTGTGGGTCATTATATGACTAAGACTCACGAAATCGTAATGACACGATTACAAACAAACCATACCACGGGTCTGGAGTTTTGAGACTCTCTGTCCGCGGGTTCGAACCCCACCCGTGGTATGGTTTTATGACTAAGACCCGCGTCAGGAAGCTCTTGTAGTGTTTCCTGACAAATATTTCCTAACATAACCTAGGTGGTGCAGAGTGTGGATACAATTTCAAGAGCTCGCATCTCCTGTCATTAAGAATGTGTTGGTTTGTCATTTTTTTGTAGGATTCGTTTGGACGTGTCACGGAAGAGTTGGATTGTTAACTCATTAAGACATGTGTGTGACCCTTGTCTCTGCCCGTACACTTTACGTTTCATGTAACTAAATTCTTCATAAAAACACTGCCGAAGATACAGCCTATCATTAACAATGTCTTGTAGCTTACTGATCATATTACTTTCCTTATAGACACTTTACACTCCTCACATTTCATTACGATGGGCAGTGGATCTGGTACTTCCTATCTTCACTGTTTTACTTCCTTCAATTCGTTTATTGGATCTCTTCCACCAATGGTTTTCAGACTCTTGATTAAGAAATTATAATTACATTGCATATCCTCTATTTTTAATGCTAGTTTAGCCAAGCTTGGAATACATCTTGGAATACATCTTGAATACATCTGAATACATCATGCTCCCGGAGGCGGAGGCGTAAAGAAATGCACAAAAGTTTAACTTTAATCCCTTTTCAATATAATTATTTTGCATTTTTTGGCTTCAGACACAAGCATGTTTATATTCAAATCTCAGGCTGTATAGAGCAAGTAATGAGGATAAGAAGTCAAGAGACAATTAAACTGTCCGTGGTTGTAGCTTCTGCAAGCTTGAGAGCATCTAGAATGACAAATAGCTCAGTCTTTAGTGTGAATGATTCGTGAGAAAGCTCATCCAGAAAACGATCAGGAGCTAAATTGTCATCCAATTTGTCAGCCAGGTACTTAGCCCCATCATTAGCTGTCATCATCATCATTAGCTGCCATCGTCATCATTAGCTGTCATCACGATCACTGTTAGTCAACATCGATCAGTCTTTTTTTCATTTATCAACAATATCAATCAACATCAATAATCCTCCTACTCATCATTACTTTATGGCTATCATTATTAGTATTAGGAAGACGTCGTCACTGACTCACGAAATCGTAAAAAACACGATTGCAAACAAACCACGGAACGGGTAGGATTTTGAACCTATGGCCTTGCACGTTTCAGGACACACCTGTCATAGGTTCAACTCCCACCCGTACAGTGATTAGCATTAGGAAGATTTCGATTACTTGCTGCTGCTGTTATTACCGCATTTATTATGTGTAATTTCCATCAAGACATCCACAAAGATTCGACTGTATGTCTTATAGTTTCAACTTCCCTATAAGCTGCGAACGCTCTGACTACTGTAAAAACACAGCTCACGGGTGACAGGCAAAAATCTAAAGAAAATCTATTTAGAGAGCCTTTCAAAGGGAACCAGAAGCGATAACGGCAAAGCCTCAACAGGTTCCCGCCACATCTGTCGGGCCTAAGGGATGGGGGCGGAGAAAGCCCGCGAACCGCGGGGAAGGGAAGCTATATAAGGCAGGTCAGCGGTGCGACTCGCGTCAGTGTAGCAGTGGAGGAAGCAGTAGTGATGTCTGGGGTAACACGATGTCTGCTGCTTACTGCAGCCGTAGCTGCCGCCATGCCTCCCAGTGGTAAGTTGTGCTTGATTATCGTCCAGGCTGAGGGGACCGAGGGAGACAAGTGTCACGAGAGGGGTTTCTGTGCCCTCAATGAAGGAAAACGCTGCCATCGTGTCTCTAAAGAGAGGAAACAAAAAGCTTTCTGCATCTGTGAGAGGAAAGAGTATCGCACTACGATGTGTCTGGGATGAAGGGGAAACAGTGCCACTGTCTGGGATGAGGGGAAACAGTGCCACTGTCTGGGATGAGGGGAAACAGTGCCACTGTCTGGGATGAGGGGAAACAGTGCCACTGCATCTGGGATGAGGGGAAACAGTGCCACTGTATCTGGGATGAGGTGAAACAGTGCCACTGTATCTAGGATGAGGGAAAACAGTGCCACTGTATCTGGGATGAGCGGAAACAGTGCCACCGTGTCTGGGATTAGGGGAAATAGTCACCGTGTCTGATATGAGGGAGCGGGAAAGAGTGCTATACATTTGTGCCTAAGGTGAGGGACAACAGTGCCGCGCGAAGCTGTGTTTAAAGATTAGGAAAACTGTGACACTCAATGTCTGGAATGAGGGGAAACAGTGCCACTCTCTGAGATAAGGGAAACAGTACCATAAGTATCAGGGATGAGGTAAACAGTTCCACCCAGTGCCTGGGATAAGGGAAACAGTGCCATTCCCAGTGTATGAAATGGGGTAAACAGTGCCACGTGAAGTTATCTCCGTGTCGCCAGTGTTTAGAAAGTTTGTATCATACTTAAGGAAAAAAAGACGAATGTCGTGGTGAGTTTGAAGGACCTGGTTGTCTGTGGTAACCTTCAGGTGATACCGCTGGTGAAGACATTGTACCTGTGGTGCAGGTATCTAGGATCACCTGTGGTGCAGGTAGCTAGGATCACCTGTGGTGCAGGTATCTAGGATCACCTGTGGTGCAGGTATCTAGGATCACCTGTGGTGCAGGTATCTAGGATCACCTGTGGTGCAGGTATCTAGGATCACCTGTGGTGCAGGTAGCTAGGATCACCTGTGGTGCAGGTATCTAGGATCACCTGTGGTGCAGGTATCTAGGATCACCTCTGGTGAAGGTAGCTAGGATCACCTGTTGTGCAGGTAGCTAAGATCACCTGTGCTGCAAGTGACTGTTTACTTATTGAGCAAGAAACTTTGGTTCAGGTGACTGCGTATAACTGGAGTAGGTGACTGTTCACTCATGGACCAGTGGACTGTTCACCTATGGACCAGGGGACTGTTTGCCTATGGACCAGGGGACTGTGTTTGCCTATGGACCAGGGGATTGTGTTTGCCTATGGACCAGGGGACTGTGTTTACCTCAACATCGTCCTGCCGAAAAACCCCTTCGCCAAACAAGTTTTATTGAGACAACGACTCGATCTGCTAAAATCTTTTATGAAGTTAGTTCTTTGACTGTGGCACAGCTGATTTATTATTATTATTATTATATTTTGGCAGTGCTGTTTAACTTTTTTTTACAGTGGTTTGTTAATTCAGTTTTTTTTTAAGAATCCTCGGATAAAGTGCTCCATATTTTGGTGCCTTTTATTTAAATGGATTTTTTACGTGTAAACGTACAGGTGGGATTCCAGAGAGGCTTTTTTTCACGTGTTGCTTCTGTGTGTTCTATTGTAGCTATCTAAGAAAAGATTTAGATCTAGGTTAATATAAGTAATCTATATCCTGACAATGTGGAGTGCACGCAGAAATGCGCATTGTTTATATTAGTGAGGCATTTTTCTGGATCATAAGTGATTGCTCTAATGGCATCCTTTAGTTATTATTGATATTAGTTTGTTGATGTAGATCTCCTGGTAAGATGCGGGTAGATTAGTACAGCACGAACAGTGGTAATCTCCATGCACATATACCGTGAGTAAGATGATGATATAATCGTGTTTGACGCAGTGTGTGACGCAGTGTGTGTGACGCAGTGTGTGTGACGCAGTGTGATTGGACGCGAGTGAACATGCTGAAACGAAGTAAACGTATAGAGATCTAATTAGACGTTTCAAGCGTCAAGTAGACGTTTAGTTATGCAATTATACATGACTTAAATATTACCTAGAGTGTCGAAGCGTCAGTATACATGTATGGTATCCTGACGTCCCCCAAAGTGGGCGCTGTAGGGATACCAAAACAAAAGGAAGAGAGAGGGCGATGTTTCAGTTGATGTTTAAAAAAAGGGTGAGTAGTGAAGTGCATTTGCAAAGGATGTTGAAGGTGTTATTGAAAACAGTTGTGAGTAAAGTGCCGCTGATGAGGGGAGGAGGAGACGCCACAAAGAAAAGAGAGGTTCTTGCAGTCGTGTGAGGAATTTAGTTGCTGCTGATGCAAAGGATGGCAGGAATGAAGGCTGACTTGTAACACCAAGAGAGCCGGGACAGGATACATTATTATTATTATTATTATTATTATTATTATTATTATTATTATTATTATTATTATTATTATTATTATTATTATTAATTTTATTATTATTATTGGACGCATAAACTTTGGTTTAAACTTCATTACGGTTAGAAAAAACAGAAAAAACGAGGCTGGTTGAATGGATCAATCAGGATAGGTGGGAATCAACTTTGAGACCAGCTATTGAGCGTTTCTGACAGCAGTAGTCACTGACAGCTGTAGCTGCTGACAGTGAGCATGAAGCACGACAGGTGTCCAGGAAGTAGCGTGTCGAGATGGAACAGCAGAAAGTTGTGTTACGGGAGGTGATTCCCTGTCAAGGGGTGTAAGTGGCCGGTCCTTGGACCCCAGCGGACCACACACGGTCCCTTCGATGGTCCTAAAGAGAGCGGTACAAGAGGTTATCGCGTGTTGAAATCAGACCTCACGAGAAAGCGTACCAGGAAATCCCCCAAAATATCGTACTAGGCATGTGTCTGTGTGTGTATAATGAATCAACACACACACACACACACACACACAACAGTAACAAAGGGACCAATAGTAAAAATATCACTATGTCATCTTGAAGTTTTAATTAACATGAGCAGCAGATCAAAAATCTCCAGGTAATGAGCATCATGTCACTAGGACCCACGTCAGGAAGCACTTATTCTGTTTCCTGACGGACACAACTCCACCACCAGGCAGCAGTGGGTATTAACACTCATAGCTAACACGGTGTGTTAGCTATCAGTGTTAATAACAGTGTGTTATAACAAGTTTTAGCATCATATGATGTTTAATTATATAGCCTATCCATAACGTTTATATAGCCCATATCGCCTAATAACAACTATATAGCCTATACGAAAAGTACCGGTTATATAGCCTATATCAGGAGCATCACAGGTGACAGAGGTGGTACTGTTAAGGTTACAGAGGTGACAGAAGTGCGGCGATATGACTGAAGTGTACAAATGGATAAAATTAATAATCAAAGGGGATATAAATAACGTGTTGAAAATACGCAACCAAGACAGGACTCGCAGCATTGGATTCAAGTTAAACAAATTTAGATTTAGACAGGATAGTGGGAAGTACTGGCTTGACAATAGGGTTGTGGATGAGTGGAACAAATTCCCGAGAAGTGTCATTGAAGTGAAAACTTTGGATACCTTTAAACATAAGTTGAACTGGTATTAAAAGTGGATGTGAGCGGGTATAATTTGGACTTGCCTAGCATAGGCCAGTAGGCCTCCTCCAGAGCACATTCATTCGTGCTTATTCTTGTGAGAAAGATAACAGAGATGGGAGACAGGTAGTGCCGGACAGGTGAGAGACACGGGACAGGCGCCAGACAGGTGAGAGACACGGGACAGAGGCGCCAGACAGGTGAGAGACACGGGACAGAGGCGCCAGACAGGTGAGAGACACGGGACAGAGGCGCCAGACATGAGGAGTGAGACAGATGTGTGAAAGTTAGAGGTCAGTGTTGCCATCCAGGAGAGACACACAACACTTTCTCGCCTGAGTACACAATGGCAACACTGGCGTGGTTCGCGCGCTCGCGCGCAGGTGTAGAATCACGTGCTCTTGTGTTCACTGGAGCGACCACGTGTGTACTCGTGTGTTCACTGGAGCGACCACGTGTGTACTCGTGTGTTCACTGGTGATGTTGCTCTAGCCTTATCACTAATATGAGAGCGCAAGCATTATAATTTGCATAGCATGTAACTTTCTGCGCCGTTCTGACGCGTTGCCACGATCAGGCAAATACAATTTGAAGAGTACCGCATACGCACGGATTACACACGGCCAAACACTGACGCAAGAGAGTGTGACGCAACCACAAACAGTGGTGTATATACACGTGTATTGTTTAACCCAACTTTCTAACACTTTTTTAAGATGAATAGAGAGTTTTAGAGTTCCTGGTGAGTCCATCACGAGAGAGAGAGAGAGAGAGAGAAAGAGAGAGAGAACGCCGCAGAACCATTACGTTCTTACAACACCAGTGATGAACGTTCAGAGTTAGACTGCGTGGGTTTCTTTTTTTCTCGGCTACTTCGTTGCCAAACGAAAACACGAATCCTTAAAAGTCACCCTTTAAAACGTATATCTTTAATACGTCTTCCTTTAAAACGTACACCCTTAAAACGTCTCCCTTTAAAACGTACATCCTTAAAAGGTCCCTCTTTAAAACGTACACCCTTAAAACATCTCCCTTTAAAACGTACATCCTTGAAAGGTCCCTCTTTAAAACGTACACCCTTAAAACGTCTCCCTTTAAAACGTACATCCTTGAAAGGTCCCTCTTTAAAACGTGCATATTTAAATCTTACATCTTTAAACGTCTCTCTTTAAAAGTCACATCCTTAAAATCCTTTCATGGTAGTTTTTAAAATGCATATTTGTGGTTAAATACATTTTTCATATAGATTTTTGTTTCCAAACCAAATATAACAACCTATACCTCACCTAAATTAACTTAGCCTAACTTATTCAACCGTAACTTGTTCAGCTATCAAAACTTTGGGGCCCAGTTCCTGGACCCCATTATGTGTCTCCGTAATGTTTTGACTACCCCCCACAGGATGGGTTATGGGGTGCTTAATAAAGATATGAAACTAACAGGAGTGATGCTCACGACTTTTCTGCTGTGATCTCTTGTTAAGATAATGTCTCATGGGATAACAGGTGATGGGCTCTTTGTCGTAGGTGACAGCAGTGATGGGAACACTCTTGAAGAACAGGTCGTGATGGGAACACTCTTGAAGAGCAGGTCGTGATGGGAACATTGTTGAAGAGCAGGTCGTGATGGGAACACTGATGAACAGGTCGTGATGGGAACACTGTTGAAGAGCAGGCCGTGATGGGAACACTGTTGAAGAACATGTCGTGATGGGAGCACTGTTGAAGAACAAGCCGGTTGTTAGTGATAGTATGTAAGCCGCGTGTGTCTCGTGCTGATCATGTTGTCAGGCAACGCAAGCATGCGCACGCACGCAGACACATGCATATACACGCAAATATGAGCGCGCACGCGCAAGCACTGGAAGGTGGAGGAGAACTTCATATCCAGAGGAGAAAATGATAAGAAACAAAGAGCCCATGGCTAAACCCAAGATGCAGATATGGAAAATAAAAACAGAGAGATAAGAACGTGCGGGGGGACTACTATGGAAAGCAAAGAACATAAGAAAACAGAAGCGAGCAGAAGAGCCAAAAAACGAACATGAAAGAGTGAGAATCTGAACGATAATTTGAGAATGACGTAGCAGCGAAAGCCAAGTCTGAATCGAAATCACTTCGTCGTCACATCAGAAGACGACAGTGAAAGACCAGAACACAAGACCGAAGGAGGAGGACGGAGGAAGGGGCCCACAACCACCAGGGAAATCCGTAAGGAGTTTAACGAGCGATTAACCTCCGCAGCGAATGCTCATTTGGCAAATCCAAGACTTGCTTCCAGAAATCTCAACAAAAGAGTCGTTCAGGGGCCCTTATATACGATACATGTCAGGCCCATATTGGAACATGCAGCACCAGCCTAGAACCCTCACGAAGTGCAGGGTTCTAGACTGGGTTCTAAAGGATTTTGAAAATGGTATATAATACCGACAAGTTAAATAGTAAGACACATGTGTAGTAGTTGAGTATCTTTATTGTTGATTGAAAAATTTCGCCCACACATTAGTCTTCTTCAGTCAAATAGAGAGGCAGCAGTCGTGGTAGCAAAGTAACAAGGATGCAGTCAGTGCATCAACCTCAAAACTATTTCTCCAAGGTTGATGTACTGATTGCATCATCGTTACATCGCTACCACGTCTGCTGCCTTTGTATTTGACTGAAGAAGCCTGCTGTGTAGGCGAAATGTTTCTTTCAATAATAAAGATATCCAATTGCTACACATGTCTTACTCTTCGAGACTAAAGGAATTGAACCTGATGACATTAGAGCACAGAAGAATCAGATGATACATGTTAATGATATACAAAATACTCACAGCGATACACACACACACAGTATATTTGTAAGTTTTCGCATTTTAGTATCCGGATTCATATACAGTCGGCCGCGGGAGTTGACAGCTGTGTCATTGAGCTGCAGGAGCTCATATAAACAGTATAAACAGATGGTTTCCTTGTTGTGCGTTCAAGTGGCGTACGAGCGACGGACAAGTAATGTCAGTGTGACGGACGAGTAGCGTCAGTGTGACGGACGAGTAGCGTCAGTGTGACGGACGAGTAGCGTCAGTGTGACGGACGAGTAGCGTCAGTGTGACGGACGAGTAGCGTCAGTGTGACGGACGCCTCATGATGGGAATTTCTTGGTTCATTGTCACGTTGAAGTAAAAAGTAATGTGTGATTTTTAGTACAGCAACCAGGCCGGTGCTGTGATGACGACCCAGGTTGTCAGTAATGCTGTGTACATCAACCTATTGATGCTGTTCTTCTTTTATCTTGTCTTCTTCGTCTTCTTCCACTGATATAATACCAACAAGTTAATGTATAAGACACATGAGCAACACCTGGGTATCTTTACCAGAGACGTTTCTCCCGCGCAGCAGGATGAGATCCATCTAATAGAAAGGCAAGAAGATGAAGTAGACAGACGCAGGGGTTGAAGATATCGTCACATGTGGGCGGGGCCCACTAATGGAAGTAGGTCGTGCCCGTGAGATGAACCAGACGTGTAGCAGAGGAGATGTAGAAGTGACTCTGTGCCAAGATACCAACAGCACCATGGTGTCTAGGAGAGAACCTCATTGACTCAAGGGCGAGGCAGTGTTCACGTGAGCGCCCATCCAGTTACTGACCAGACGCAGCAGTGGTCAACCCTGGCTGCAGAGAAGCGAGCATTACCCACTGTGCTAGCAGCCGTGGCACAGCGTTACAGAGAGTGGAAGCAGGGCAGGTCGTGACACCCTATTTTAGCCTCAATGTTTGTTACCGTAATGTTATTCTCTGTATAGGGAAGGAAGGAGGCGCACCCCGGCACTCATATATCTTTATTTAGCCAAAAAAAAAAAAATAGATATGACGGTGTGGTGCCGCCCTATTCTGAATGGTAGTTAGACAATAGGAACATAAGTTAGCCGTGTTTCCCCTGCTATATTCCATCACTGTAATGTTACAATGTATTGGGGGACGAGGAGAGAGGGCAAGGTGGGGGAGGGAGAGGAGGCAGAGGGAGGTGCAGGAGGGAGGGGGAGGAGGAGAAACTTTCACGTCGTCTGTGTCTTGTTATAATTAAATGGATAAATAACATCACCGTACTTTCCCCTCTTCTCTCCCCTCCGTACCTCCCTCCCCCTTCCCTCCCCTCCCCTCCCTCTCTGGTTACTCCATCACAATACACATTCAAGGCTCCAAGAGTTCCCCTCAAATCACCACAGTCCCTTATTGTCATATATCAATATATATTGTACAGAGAGAGAGAGAGAGAGAGAGAGAGAGAGAGAGAGAGAGAGAGAGAGAGAGAATGAATGAATGGCAGGAAGTACGAAGAAGACGTGGCTGAAGAAAAAAGTGAGAGCCAGGCAGGAAGGGCGTCACTGTAACAGAGGATCCTTAATTACTGCAGGTGCCTGCCGTAGCTCAACACCTGACGGACGAGCAGCCAGGGAGGGAGGGAGGCAGCCATGGAGGGAGGGAAACAGCCAGGGAGGGAGGGAGACAGCCAGGGGGGAAGACAGTGATGGAGGGAGGAAGGCAGCCAGGGAGGGAGGAAGGAAGGCAGCTGGGGAGGGAGGGAGGCAACCAGGGAAGGAGGGAGACAGCCTGAGTGGGAGGGAGGGAGACAGCCAGAGAGGGAGGGAGGGAGACAGTCAGGGAGGGAGGAAGGGAGGAAGGCAGTCAGGAAGGAAGGCAGCCAGGGAGGGAGGGAGACAGGGAGATATGTTGGTTAATGGGAGTTTCAAATATATCGACTACACAAGGGTTATGCTTGTCAAGCTTCCATCACCAGATAAGTAACAGTGTGTATACACCGATAAGTGAGGCGGGGCCAGGAGCTGTGAATAGACCCCTGCAACCACAAATAGGTGAGTGCCTCTCGTTTGCTGGCTAGGCTAATGGGGTTTAAAGGCAGCACGGTCACCTTTTCACCATCCGACAAGAATACTTTAATCCCTAAAATAGAGATTCAACTCTCAGCATGTACTCACCTAATTGTGGTTGCAGGGGTCGAGACTTAGCTCCTGGCCCCGCCTCTTCAGATGTACGTTGAGAGGCGTACATCTCCACTAAGATCCATATATAGCTGTCGTGCCGAATAGGTAAAACTGGTCAGTTAGCAAGAACTCATGTAAAATTAAGTCCTTTCTAAAAAAATTCTTATACGTTTAAAGATGTATTTTTACATTTATGTTAATGAAACAATTAATAATTTTGTACCAAAAGAACCTTAGAAAACTTACCTAACCTAATTATAATAAACGCAATTTAATTTAGCCTAATCCAACTACATATACTTTAGATAAGTTTACAATAATTTAATAAATAAACACAATGAAATATATTTTTTTCGTTAAGTTCTGAATGATTTTTGCGACATTATTGCATACACAAATTTTCGCTTGCCTTATTCGGCAAGAAAAGCTTTGCTATTTAAACCAAAATAGCGAGTTTTACCTATTCGGCACGACATAGCCATGATGGAAGGGACGGAGGGTGCCAGGGAGGAAGGGAGGTTGCCAGGGAGGTAGAGAGGGTGCCAGGAAGGAAGGGAGGGAGGCAGTCTGGGAGGAAACCAGGAACTAGCAACCAATAATTTGCAGGCTTCAGTTGTTAACATGAACAATTGAGTCAGTTAACTGTAGCAATGAGTTGGTTGCACAATTAACGAGTTCAGTCACATGAATATTGTAATGACATTAATTCTGTTGGTCACAGAGACACACTGGACCAGTGGACCAGGCAATGGTGCTGTCACAAATGAACCACGCTTTAGAGATGAATTTTAGTCGTCGTTTCGGTCCATACTGGACCATAATCAAATCGAGACTTCCAGGACGAAGCGAAACGTTGACTACAGTGTGTCTTAGCTGCTAATTGTTGCAACCACGGCAGTGTGGTTTAATTGCTAGTTGTTGCAGTTTTTGTTTGTCATTTGCAGCAGGCGACCTTTTGGTATTTGTCGAAGGGAAAATGAACGAGACACTGTATTTAGGCTTTTCATGAACATTTGTAAAGAAGGTGTCGAGAAATTTAAGATTTTCTGTTTGTTGCATATGAGGTAGTAATAAATGTAGGCATCCCATTTTGGTGATTGGAGGGGAGTGGGAGTCGTGGGCAAGGAAGAGTAAGGTTTGGCAAGTAGGTAGGTGGGCATGGTGGGTCGTTGAGCGTGGTGGGTACGTGGGAATGGAGGATTTTTCCAGAGGTCAGACGCATCACGTCCGGTCCCAAGTTTCGCCACCATCTTGACCACTCGGTCGGAATGTAAACAAAGCCACGTGTTCACAGTCTGTCAACTGAGAGCTGCACCAGCTAAGCGCTGCACCAGATGCTGACTACACCAGCTGAGCGCTGCATCAGTTGAGCACTTCACCAGCTGGCAGATGCACCAGCTGATAGATGTGCCATCTGACATGACAGTTGAACCATCTGATAGTCATATTAGCTGTTAGGTGCATGGACGGGGAGAAAGGAACGGGTGTGAGCAGAATGAGTGAGAATTCATTGCGTAAGGGGCGTAATGTGTGTGAAAGTAACGTGCGTAGGAATGCCATAGGGATGAATAAGGATATATTTGCGTATGAGTATTGTGGTGGTGGTGGTGGTTGTTGTGGTGGTGGTGAGTGTTGTGTTGGTGGGTGTGGTGGTGACTGTGTTGGTGGGTGTGGTGGTGACTGTGTTGGTGGGTGTGGTGGTGACTGTGTTGGTGGGTGTGGTGGTGACTGTGTTGGTGGGTGTGGTGGTGACTGTGTTGGTGGGTGTGGTGGTGACTGTGTTGGTGGGTGTGGTGGTGACTGTGTTGGTGGGTGTGGTGGTGACTGTGTTGGTGGGTGTGGTGGTGACTGTGTTGGTGGGTGTGGTGGTGACTGTGTTGGTGGGTGTGGTGGTGACTGTGTTGGTGGGTGTGGTGGTGAAGCGGCTGGTACAATAAGCTAGCGGTTTTTCCCCTAAGACGAACCTTGTTTTGGCTTAGAAAGTTCAGCTTGGCTCTAGAGGGGAGGAGAGGGGGGAGGGGAGAGTGGGGATGAGGGGAGGGGAGAAGTGGGGAAGAGAGAGGAGGAGGAGGAGGCGAAAAGATGGGGAGAAAATACAAATAATGACATGTGAAACTAAAAGAAAACAGCCATTCATTGTGGAATTATTATTATTATTATTGTTATTATTATTATTATTATTATCATTATTGCATTAACGGGGAAGAGGTAAACCCTCAGGGCTCATACAGCGCCTGGGAAAAGTAATCAAGTGTAATCCGAGGAAAGAGGAGAGGGTAGCTCCAATTACGTAAATCAAGAGCCCTTCACTAGCATCTAAGCAACCTCTCCCCCCCCTTGAAAGAAAAATGAGTCAGTGGTGCCCACGTGACACACCACTGTGTAAACAAGACGCACCACTGTGAACAAGATACACCACTGTAAACACGACACACCACTGTAAACACGACACACCAC
Source organism: Cherax destructor (assembly GCA_009830355.1). Taxonomy (NCBI): domain Eukaryota; kingdom Metazoa; phylum Arthropoda; class Malacostraca; order Decapoda; family Parastacidae; genus Cherax; species Cherax destructor. Next base: position 224,737 of record WNWK01000643.1, read on the forward strand.
TGTAAACACGACACACCACTGTAAACACGACACACCACTGTAAACACGATACACCACTGCAAACCCAACACACTACTGTAAACACGACACCACTGTAAACACAACACACCACTGTAAACACAACACACCACTGTAAACACGACACACCACTGTAAACACGACACACCACTGTAAACAAGACACACCACTGTAAAGACGACACAACACTGTAAACACAACACCACTGTAAACACGACACACCACTGCAAACCCAACACACCACTGTAAACACGACACACCACTGTAAACACAATACACCACTGTAAACACGACACACCACTGTAAACAAGACACACCACTGTGTAAAACACTCCACTGTGCAAACAAAACATCATTGTGTAAATAAGCAAGACAGCACATGAGGCCTCTCTCTCTCTCTTTCCCTCTCCTTGGCAGACTCAGATGATGGTTCTTCCCCAGTACGAAATATTCGTCCTTCACTCCCCTGTTGTCCTTCTTCAAGGACACTCAAGAATGCTGATGACCATCAAGGTCGAAAAAAAGTTACTTTCAAGGACTTCCCTAGCCATTTTTAAGACAAGGTCTTCCTAGTGGCATTTGAAACGCCTCTATAGACATTCCAGCTGGATTTTAAGAGAATCTGTTTTCAAGATCATGAAGGATTTATTGGTTACTATGGTCGTCATTTCCGCTGTGGATGGAGTTGAACTCTTCTCAAAATTGAGGGACTGACCACCTTATAACTACTACTTCAAGGCTGTAGGACTGATTATATCATCGTTTACCTCTATGCTGTCTCCATTTTTTGGTTACCTCTGTATTCGACTAAGGAACCCTACTGCGTACGTTTCGTAAATAAAGTCTGTTCGAAATGTGCCTTACCCATCTGCGTGTTGGTATTGTATATCTTACTGGCACTTTTCCACTTAAGGATGGCACTCTCCCGCACGTAAGTGGCACTGTACCACACAGATGGCACCTTCCCACACCCGACTGGCACTCTCGGATACCTGACTAGCACTCTCCCACACCCGACTGATACCCTCTCTTCTGGTTCGTCTTAGGCAGGTCTACTGGCCAGTCATGGGCAGGTCCTACTGACCTGTCATAGGCAGGTCCTACTGACCCGTCATAGGCAGGTCCTACTGACCGGTCATAAGCAGGTCCTACTGGCCCGTCATATGAAGGGGCTACTGACCTATATACAGTAAGTATTTTAAGACACAAACTCCATTATCCATGAAGTTATTCATCGGAACCTCTTGTTCATTGTGTACAATCATTGTAAGCTCTGAGCAACACACTAGAGGAGGGTCATCCGATCGATCCACTCGTCAGATCACGTACATTCGCAGTCCTTTGTGCGATTGTCACCGACGTCCTTGTTCACTTCTAGTGGCAATTAGTGGTATATATATAATCTGCGGTGTTATAGTTGACATTACAACCCCCTGGGATGAAAAGTGCTGTGTGGTACAAGGACACATGTGCAACTAATGCGATATTTTGCTGTGGCAACGTTTCGCGTTAGTTGCACATGTCTCTCTTTACCTAACATGTTACCTTTCATATATCTTTGTCGGTAATTCTGCCAACATTATTACATGGAAGATGCTGGCCACCGCTACTAGCCCAGCACAGTGGCCACTCCAACTGAACAACACCACTATCGTCCAGGAAATTAATATTCATATCCTGGAAAGTAGGTCATTGCACTGTTTGATTTCTGCTATCGCTAGTTAACGGCTCTCAATATAGCGCTCGTTTATTATTATTATTATTATTATTATTATTATTATTATTATTATTATTATTATTATTATTATTATTATTATTATTATTACTGACAGAGAAAGTTTCTTCCCACGTATGTCGGAATGTCTTTGTCGCAATTTTCTGAAGCATCAGAGGGGTCAGCAAGCACTATCCCGGGAACAATAGTGGCATTCTGTGCCAGGCAGTGCCTGGAGGCCGAGGGAGGGGATGAAGGAGGGGGGAGGGAAGAGGTAGAGGAGAATTAAAACAATGTCTCACGTGGCTGGACCACCACAACTACAAGGACGTGACAAACCTGCAAAATCTACTGTCGAAATTGATAACTGTTGAGGTTGAACCGCATCCTTGATGGTTTCCTGCTGCCGGCCCTCTGGTGTGTTTCTGGGTCTTGTCTGTGTGTTTCCGGGTCTTGTCTGTGTTTCTGGGTCTTGTTTGTGTGTTTCTGGGTCTTGTCTATGTGTTTCCGGGTCTTGTCTGTGTTTCTGGGTCTTGTCTGTGTTTCTGGGTCTTGTTTGTGTGTTTCTGGGTCTTGTCTGTATACTTTTGGGTCTTGTCTGTATACTTCTGGGTCTTGTCTGCATACTTCTGGGTCTTGTCTGTATACTTCTGGGTCTTGTCTGTATACTTCTGGGTCTTGTCTGTATACTTCTGGGTCTTGTCTGTATACTTCTGGGTCTTAACTGTTTACGAGTCTTGTCTGTATGATTCTGGATCTTATCTGGTCTGGACAATGTCTATTTCTACATTTTCTGGACACTTAATTCTCTGTTTCTACGTTTCGTCCAGGTCAGAACTCAGGGTCTTTTTTTTTTTTTTTTTTTTTGGGTGGGGGGTTCGTGTTTCGAGTTTTGTTTCCTACTGTATTATGACCTTTTTTCGTACCTGTTGTATTCCCTTGCAATGCATTTGCTTGCAGTGTTGCAGAAATAGATTAGAAAATCCAGGCAGATTCGTTCACGGGAACGACTCTCTAGAGAGAGCCGTTCTCCCTGAACGAATCTGCCTGGATTTCCTACTATGTTTCTGCAACACTGCAAGATCCTGATGATGTTCTGATTGCAACACGAAAGGCCAGCAGCACCTGAGGCGATTTTGTCTCCAATTCATTGGATCAAGAGCCCTTCGTCAACACTAATGAACTACCTCCCCAAACATAGATTTTTTTTAAGTAATTATTTTATTTTTATATTTTGAACGTCCGGCTTCACTGGTCACCATAACGACGTTCCAATCACCGGTACCCACTTAGATTTAGATTTAGAGAATTTCAAATCACTGCATAGGTTGGTACAAAGCCTTCTTCTTTTCATTACATTTAAATTCACAAAATTTCAGATCGCATAAAATCTGTTAGTGAATTGATGACATGGTTCATTATTTTTCGTTTTCACCCACCAACCTGTTTCTCTCTTTTTTTTCCTTTCCAATCTGCCATGTGCTGCATTATTCTTCTTATTGCTTTCTAATTGTCGGTACGTGGCTGTCGGAATGTTCTTCTTTCCCGTCTGTCTGTCTGTCTGTCTGTTTGTTCACGTTATTTTCTCGTGAGACTTTACATTATCACCGTCGACACAGCTAAAAGAAAGCTACGAGTGTGTGTGTGTCGTGTGTAGGTGGTCCCAGTGGTGGTGGTCCCTGTGGTGGTGGTGGTCCCAGTGGAGGTGGTGGTCCCAGTGGTGGTTGTGGTCCCAGTGGTGGTGGTCCCAGTGGAGGTGGTGGTCCCAGTGGTGGTTGTGGTCCCAGTGGTGGTGGTCCCAGTGGAGGTGGTGGTCCCAGTGGTGGTTGTGGTCCCAGTGGTGGTGGTCCCAGTGGTGGTGGTCCCAGTGGTGGTGGTCCCTGTGGTGGTGGTCCCTGTGGTGGTGGTCCCAGTGGTGATGGTCCCTGTGGTGGTGGTGGTGGTTTCGGTGGTGGTGGTCCCGGTGGTGGTGGTCCCAGTGGTGGTGGTGGTCCCAGTGGTGGTGGTCCCAGTGGTGGTGGTCCCAGTGGTGGTGGTCCCTGTGGTGGTGGTCCCAGTGGTGATGGTCCCTGTGGTGGTGGTGGTGGTGGTTTCGGTGGTGGTGGTCCCGGTGGTGGTGGTCCCAGTGGTGGTGGTTGTGGTCCCAGTGGTGGTGGTGGTCCCGGTGGTGGTGGTCCCAGTGGTGGTGTTTGTCGTCCCAGTGGCGGTGGTGGTCCCGGTGGTGGTGGTGGTCCTAGTGGTGGTGGTCCCAGTGAAAGCGCTAGAGCACCCCGCGGCGCCAAAGAAAATACCAGTGATTCAAGAAAGAGTTTCCCAGGAAAACAAGACAGCCTAGCACTGCTGTTGCTCTCTAATCTGTTGCTCTCTAATCTGTTGCTCTCTAATCTGTTGCTCTCTAATCTGTTGCTCTCTAATCTGTTGCTCTCTAATCTGTTGCTCTCTAATCTGTTGCTCTCTAATCTGTTGCTCTCTAATCTGTTGCTCTCAATCTTTGCTCTCTAATCTGTTGCTCTCTAATCTGTTGCTCTCTAATCTGTTGCTCTCTAATCTGTTGCTCTCTAATCTGTTGCTCTCTAATCTGTTGCTCTCTAATCTGTTGTTCAACTTTACCTTTTTAAATGAATTTAGTGTAAACATTAAAATTCCTAATGACCTTTGGATATAATGCAAGACAACTTATTCACAGTCTGGTGGAGTGGGTGTTGGAGGGGGTGGCGGAGGGGGTGTTGAAGGGGAGATGAGGGACGAAGATGAAAGGGGACGAGGGAGAACACGAAAGACAGTGCAAGAGAGAGAGAAAAGAAAAGAGAGAGAGAGAGAGAGAGAGAGAGAGAGAGAGAGAGAGAGAGAGAGAGGTGTCCAACAACAATTGGAAGGTCAGTTCTCAAATATATTATTGCACATTGTCTTATTTCACAATTAAATCTCCAATTATGACCAGAGATACATTGTAACTCTCTCTCTCTCTCTCTCTCTCTCTCTCTCTCTCTCTCTCTCTCTCTCTCTCTCTCTCTCTCTCTCTCTCTCTTATTACCTAATTATATGTACCTAGATAATCATAAAATGTGTGATCTTATCAGTAAGATGAATATATATACACATACACTCGCCCGCACACGCACACACACACACACACACACACACACACGCACACACACACACACATTTGTGCAACCACAAATAGGTGAGTACACACACACACACACAGGAAGACAGCAGGAAGACAGCAGCGAGTCATGGTCCGTGGCGAGGTGTCAGAGTGGGTACCGGTGACGAGTGGGGTTCCACAGGGGTCAGTCCTAGGACCGGTGCTGTTTCTGGTGTTTGTGAACGACATGACGGAAGGAATAGACTCCGAAGTGTTCATGTTTGCAGATGATGTGAAGTTGATGAGAAGAATTCAATCGGAAGAGGACCAGGCAGAACTACAAAGGGATCTGGACAGGCTGCAAGCCTGGTCCAGCAATTGGCTCCTGGAGTTCAACCCAACCAAGTGCAAAGTCATGAGGATTGGGGAAGGGCAAAGAAGACCGCAGACGGAGTACAGTCTAGGGGGCCAGAGACTACAAACCTCAATCAAGGAAAAAGATCTTGGGGTGAGTATAACACAAGGCACATCTCCTGAAGCGCACATCAACCAAATAACTGCTGCAGCATACGGGCGCCTAGCAAACCTAAGAACAGCATTCCGACATCTTAATAAAGATTCGTTCAGGACCCTGTACACTGTGTACGTTAGGCCCATACTGGAGTATGCAGCACCAGTTTGGAACCCACATTTATCCAAGCACGTAAAGAAGCTAGAGAAAGTGCAAAGGTTTGCAACAAGACTAGTCCCGGAGCTAAGGGGTATGTCCTACGAGGAGAGGTTAAGGGAAATCGACCTGACGACACTGGAAGACAGGAGAGATAGGGGGGACATGATAACGACATATAAAATACTGAGAGGAATTGACAAGGTTGACAGAGACAGAATGTTCCAAAGATGGGACACAGCAACAAGGGGACACAGTTGGAAGTTGAAGACTCAGATGAATCACAGGGATGTTAGGAAGTATTTCTTCAGTCACAGAGTAGTCGGGAAGTGGAATAGCTTGGGAAGCGATGTAGTGGAGGCAGGTTCCATACACAGCTTTAAGAAGAGGTATGATAAAGCTCATGGCGCAGGGAGAGTGACCCAGTAGCGGCCAGTGAAGAGGCGGGGCCAGGAGCTATGTCTCGACCCCTGCAACCACAACTAGGTGAGTACAACTAGGTGAGTACACACACGCACGCACACACACACACTCACACACACGTGCGTGATTTAATAAGTGTGTGTGTGAGACAATTAACGGCTTTAATTGTTGCAATTTGGTGGTTGTTTCTTTTGCAATTTATGGAATTTGTTGCAAGTGGTGTTCTGCAGCGGTCAGTATTGGGGCCTCTTGTTCTGAGGATACACTAACGACATAGATGAGGAAATAAATGTTGACATAAGCGAATTTGCCGTTGACTCTAAAATAGGCCGTGAGACAAATTCGGAAGAGGACACTAGACTCAGAGAATAGAGTTCTGCAGGATGATCTGAGTAGGTTGATGCTTAAGAGTGCTGCAGGATGATCTGAGTAGGTTGATGCTTAAGAGTGCTAAAGGATGATCTGAGTAGGTTGATGCTTAAGAGTGCTAAAGGATGATCTGAGTAGGTTGATGCTTAAGAGTACTGCAGGATGATCTGAGTAGGTTGATGCTTAAGAGTACTGCAGGATGATCTGAGTAGGTTGATGCTTAAGAGTGCTGCAGGATGATCTGAGTAGGTTGATGCTTAAGAGTGCTAAAGGATGATCTGAGTAGGTTGATGCTTAAGAGTGCTGCAGGATGATCTGAGTAGGTTGATGCTTAAGAGTGCTAAAGGATGATCTGAGTAGGTTGATGCTTAAGAGTGCTGCAGGATGATCTGAGTAGGTTGATGCTTAAGAGTGCTAAAGGATGATCTGGATAGATTGATGCTTAGAGTGCTACAGGATGATCTGAGTAGGTTGATGCTTAAGAGTGCTACAGGATGATCTGAGTAGGTTGATGCTTAAGAGTGCTGCAGGATGATCTGAGTAGGTTGATGCTTAAGAGTACTGCAGGATGATCTGAGTAGGTTGATGCTTAAGAGTGCTAAAGGATGATCTGGATAGATTGATGCTTAGAGTGCTACAGGATGATCTGAGTAGGTTGATGCTTAAGAGTGCTCAGGTGATCTGAGTAGGTTGATGCTTAAGAGTGCTGAAGGATGATCTGAGTAGGTTGATGCTTAAGAGTGCTGCAGGATGATCTGAGTAGGTTGATGCTTAGAGTGCTACAGGATGGTCTGAGTAGGTTGATGCTTAAGAGTGCTGCAGGATGATCTGAGTAGGTTGATGCTTAGAGTGCTACAGGATGGTCTGAGTAGGTTGATGCTTAAGAGTGCTACAGGATGGTCTGAGTAGGTTGATGCTTAAGAGTGCTACAGGATGATCTGAGTAGGTTGATGCTTAAGAGTACTGCAGGATGATCTGAGTAGGTTGATGCTTAAGAGTGCTTCAGGATGATGTGAGTAGGTTGATGCTTAAGAGTGCTACAGGATGGTCTGAGTAGGTTAATGCTTAGAGTGCTGCAGGATGATCTGAGTAGGTTGATGCTTAAGAGTGCTGCAGGATGATCTGAGTAGGTTGATGCTTAGAGTGCTACAGGATGATCTGAGTATGTTGATGCTTAAGAGTGCTACAGGATGATCTGGATAGATTGATGCTTATAGTGCTACAGGATGATCTGGTAGTTGATGCTTAAGTGCTACAGGATGATCTGAGTAGGTTGATGCTTAAGAGTGCTACAGGATGATCTGAGTAGGTTGATGCTTAAGAGTGCTACAGGATGATCTGAGTAGGTTGATGCTTAAGAGTGCTACAGGATGATCTGAGTAGGTTGATGCTTAAGAGTGCTACAGGATGATCTGAGTAGGTTGATGCTTAAGAGTGCTACAGGATGATCGGAGTAGGTTGATGCTTAAGAGTGCTACAGGATGATCTGAGTAGATTGATGCTTAAGAGTGCTTCAGGATGATCTGGATATGTTGATGTTGTGGTCGAAGAAGTGGATGATACATTACATTAAAGTCAAATGTAAGGTTCTAACCCTGGGTAAGACAGAATAACCTTGGTACTTATATGCTAAATAATAATGTAGATCTCAAATTGGATGCGAAAATAAAGATTTAGGAGTTCTGCTAAACAGAGACACACTATAGAAATGGGTTGGTCAGTTCCTAGCTGACAGTAATGTATTTCTTTCAATGCTTAAGATATACTTTATTTTTGTATATCATATATTTCCTAAACTATATAGTATACTATACAAGTCTTATAAAAGACTAATATCGTCTGCTATAAGTCTGGTATAATACCGTAATCGCGTTCAGAAGATCTTGTACAAGCCTCGTGTCTCTCTCTTGGGACTTGTACAAATTAAATGCCTTTGTCGTACAACTGAAAGCAAATTTTCCAACGAATAAAGGATAGAAGAACTCCCTCTAAATCTAACGAGGGTGAAGGGGCAGCCAGACACAACCATTAATATCTGTGGAACTCTATATGACGATTGTATCTGAACTCCTCGCAGTGTGGAGCCCCTTCACCCAGCATGGTCACTGTCCCCTGAGTCTGCCAGTGATTTAATGGAGTACTGTACAGTGCTGCATATCCTCTGTATAGTACAGAGCTATAAAGTATCGCTTTACTACAACTATACTGTACAGAACAGTGCTGGAAAGTCGATGTTCATCATAGGGTTACATAGGAAAAGTTCCACGTACACTGATGCCACAGTGTGACTATGCAAAATGCCACCACAACCAGTCTATCTGATATGAAGAGAGGGCGAGAGTCATCCCTCACACCATTCATCACTTTGACTTATCTTTGAGATCTCTCACCTTCCTCTTACTTCTCCTCTCCTTGTGTCACCAGTTACTATCTGTCCCAACCTGCTGAAGTCATCGTCCACGAAGCTCTGACCTCACCTGACATGACCTGACCTTTACTCTTGGATGAACTAAACCATTCACTCGACTTTCATTTTCTGCGAGTATCTTACCTTTTTTTTTTTACCTTCATATTTGTCAGGACAATTCTAATTTCTCTTGTGTCTTTATAAACTAGAAGTCTCTTCGTTGTTCTTCGTTGCTTCATGTTCATCATGTTCATCGCTATATTTAACGAATGAACTTCATTGTTTCCCTGAACAGCGACGTTCTTAACGAAATATATATTTGTTTTACAACTTACTGAGGGTCGTTTACGTATTCACGACAGTATGTTTACAACTTAACGAGTGCGTCTTTACTGCTTAACGAGAACATGTTTGTAACATAACGAAGATTTATTGACGCCTTAACAAGGACTTGAATAAAGTTAATAATGAGTTGTAAAATATTTAAGACCGGGGAAAAAAGACACGTGAACGAACACTTATTACACTTAATGTTATTTTTGTTTTTACACTGATCAGTTTAACAGGCCAAGATATGTTATCCAACCTCAGTTCCTTTCAAAACCCAGCTCTTTCTATGGTATACTACCACCCCCCAGGATGCGACTCACAGCAGTCGACTAACACCCAGGTACCTACTGACTGCTAGGTGAACAGAGGCAGCAGGTGTAAGGAAACATGCCCAACGTTTCAACGCATGCCGGAGATCGAACCACGGACACTCAGTATGTGAACAGAGTGCGCTGCCAACCGAGCAACGGGAGAGGAAATTTTTCGGTCATAGGAGTAAACCTTTCCTAATCAATGTCCTCCCTCCAACCCCTCCCACCAACCCCTCCCTCCCGGCAGGACAAAACCTTCAAGGACAAAATCCATTGGACAATAAATCTTTAGCAAAGTGAAAAGTAGGGCAACTTTCCTCTCAGTTCGTCTAAGTTTGGATTAGTTAAACCAGGGTAGATTAGGTTAACCTGAAGGATGTTTCCGGGGTCAACGCCCCCCGCGGTCTGACCCCAGATCAGGTTAAGTTATGTTCGAATAGGTTAGATTAGGTTAAGCCTTAAAATTTCTTAGGGAAGGGGGGTGGAAACTTTGTTCTACGCCCGTTAAAGTATCAGCACATGGTATCGCAGAAATAATTCTCTCGGATCGAGGCATGGTTGACAAATAGGCACCAAAAAATTCGCTTAAATGGGGTGAAATAAGAATGATTACGAGTTGGGGTTTTCCCTGGTAGGTTTGTTACGATCACTCTGATTACTAGAAATCTAAAGCCATGGCTTTAGATTTCTGCTAACCAGGACTCCTAGGTCTTTTTCTCATTCGGTCTGAGATCCATATTAATTCACAAATAACCAACGAATAGGAGACTGAAATTTTAGACGACGTTTCGGTCTCCTCTGTGTGGGTTATTTGTGTATTTTTTTCCAGTCACGGTATTGTGCCTTTTTACTCTTTATTTATATTAATTTGTTTACATGTGTAGTGGTTATTTTTTTTCTGGCTTATAACTAGACTTTTGTTCAGAGAGAGAGATGGAAGGAGGAGAAAGGAGAAGGAAAGAGAGGTGATAGAAAGGATGGAAGGAATGCGGCCCCACAGTTGAAAGTATTAGGAGACTATAGTAGCAGGTGACTGTTTGTTGGGGGTCACACCTGTAGCCCCCACCCCCATGCCACTCACCTTACTCTCCTACCTCCACCCACCCACTCACCCACACCTTCACAACACTTCACCCACCACCCACACATTTCCCCACCCACAACAGCCTGGAAAGTCATGTCCCACAGGGACTCGTACTGAGACTGCTACTGGTCCATGTGATACAACCACACACTGGTCTGGGACAGGGCAGCGGGGGCGGTGACCCCCGAGAACATCTATATGCAGTCTAAGGGAAATCGAATCCCTGTTTGTTGATGATGCAAAGCTAATGAGAATATATACAGGAATTGGCAGATAATTTTTTTTTTTAAATTACCGAAGGTGTGTAGAATACACTGAGAACTGCGTAGAATGCACTGAGAGTTGCGTAGAATATACTGAGAGCTGCGTGGAATACACTGAGAGTTGCGTAGAATATACTGAGAGCTGCGTAGAATGCACTGAGAGCTGCGTGGAATACACTGAGAGCTGCGTGGAATACACTGTTATCAGTATGGATGTGGGACATAAAGGGATGTAGATTTTTTTTTGAGTGGGATGATTTGTGGATAGGTTAGGTAAGGTCAGGTCAGGTCAGATCAGGTCAGGTAGAACCACAAGTAGAAATTCCATAGATGATATATATAATTTATTATCTATGACACCATGAGGCCTGGTCACAGACTGGGCCGCGGGGGCGTGGACCCCCGGAACCCTCTCCAGGTATACTCCAGGTATGAACGATGGGACTTGCGATGCCAGTTGCGACGCGACTTGCGACGCAGTTTGCCTCTGTAGCTTGACCAGACAGAATTAAATTGAATAAAACCTGTTTACGAGAGCTTACTTCTTTCAATCATTGAAGACGATAATTGAAAAAAAAACTTACTTAATATCAATACATTAGACGTCAAGGGTGTGGCAAGACTTGTCACTAAAGATAAGAAAAAAAATACTTTCATATTTTGCAAAGGTACGCAACAGTAGTTTATGTTGTAACTAGAAATTGAAACTTAGAACAATGGTTTATAATTATAGCTTAGGAAATTAAGAGTTAAACAGTAGTTTTAAAATCATTGATAAGCATTTGTTTGTTTTTTTGTATAGTGGTTTTAAGATTACTGCTAAGCAGTGGTTTAAAAAAACATTGGTTTTAATTTTGTTTAATGGTTTTAAGATTACTGCTAAGCAGTGGTTTTTAAAATCGTACATAAACAGATGTTTTAAATAACTAATCGATTTACGTCGGATCGAATCGAGTGAGTTCCTTCAAACACTAGTTAAAAAAATAGGGAATAGCTTACACAAGTCTTATATACTCTGAGAAATATCTCTCTTTTGAGGTGTATGCGCTGAGAGCTGCGGTGTATATACACTTGATGAGGTATAGATTCCAGTATGTTTGCGCATAAAGTTTATATTAATCCCTATATTAGGGATTACAGTATCCCTGATTGGTGGTATGCAGGTGCCATGCAGCCTTAGTGACCCTCGTGATGTCGATTCGTTTTATACATTAATTACATTAGTTACTCACGTGACGCGTAATTGATAGGTATCTCATATATATATATATATATATATATATATATATATATATATATATATATATATATATATATATATATATATATATATAATATATATATATATATATATATATATATATATATATATATATATATATATATATATATATATATATATATCAAATGTGATATAGTATTTACACTTCCACAATTAAGAGAGTGTAGGCCTAAATACATTAATTAGCTAATTAGAAAGTAATAATTAACAAACATCGCTGAATATCAGTGATGCGTTGCTGCTAATGTTGCTGCATGATTCTGTGTGTATTTCTTACTAATGTTGTTGCATGGCTCTGTGTGTATTTCTTACTAATGTTGTTGCATGATTCTGTGTGTATTCCTCGTGTTGTTGCATGATTCAGTCTGTATATCTTGGCACCATTACTGTTGATTCAATATGTGTAACTCTTTAATGTTGCAGAGTGAATGGCTCGATGCTTCATTTGTTGCAGACACAGGTGGCTGAACACACGTGTTCACCCGCCCAGCCCAGGCACGTAGCACCCTCTTCACCAGTTCGTAACTCCACTCTGTGTATCTACACACAACACAGTCGCCAGCACCTCACGCACACCCAAGCTTACACAAGATACAAATGTCCTCCAAGGATTCTTTGCAATCTCTTACACACACATGTGAATGGATGGAAACTCTGGCATACTTCAGCAGACGATGAGTAGGATGAGGTAGGATAAGGACGCTGAAGAGAACCCAAGAAAGCCTGTCTTCAATAAATCTCAATATGGCTACGCTTCAGGAGTTGCATTAAGGGAGGGGCGTGTGTCGCAACCTCTGCAGCTTTCGGTATGCACTGGGAGGGTAAACTAGAAGCCGCTGCGGGAGGTACGGGATTAAAAACATGTCGGTTAGCGAGGAATGTTATCAGTGGGTGAGGGGAAAGTGAGCAACTCCTTTACCGGAGGAGGATGGGTGACGGGATGGAATGTCAGCTATGTTGCCTCGCCTCGGCTGCTGCCTCGCCCCGGCTGCTGCCTCGCCCTGGCTACACACACACACACCTCAACACTTTTGAATACCTCGATGATTTGCTCACATCAGATTTGAGCCTTTTCGCGACCTGCTTCGTAAGGTATCTTTAAACAAAGACATTCTTGGGGGTAAGATCGCTAATGCTACTTGATTGTGGTGAAATTTCCTAACGTGTTTATGGTTAGGCAGTGCTGTGACACTGATGGTCTGGGCCTGATGCTGTGACACTGATGGTCTGGGCCTGATGCTGTGACACTGATGGTCTGGGCCTGATGCTGTGACACTGATGGTCTGGGCCTGATGCTGTGACACTGATGGTCTGGGCCTGATGCTGTGACACTGATGGTCTGGGCCTGATGCTGTGACACTGATGGTCTGGGCCTGATGCTGTGACACTGATGGTCTGGGCCTGTTGCTGTGACGCTGTGAAGCTGCTGGTCTGGGCTTGTTGCTGTGATGTTGTTGTGACATCAGTGTAACTGAAGTGTAAATATGTGTAAATGTATAAGTGTATACCTGAGAAAATGAAGCGTATATCTCTCAGTGTAAATACACGTTGTTTAATCCACGTCAGTGTTTACGTCTTAGGCCTTAACTATCAGCGCTAAACCCGTTGGAGCTCGCACGGCATTTGGGAAACGAGATGCAATCACGTTTGATCCGAGGAAAGAGAGGGGATAAACTCCGTATGTTAATTATATATGTGAACTACACGTTGCAGAACTAGCTTGTAATGGGGCAAAGTTTCTCTCTGTGTAGAGCTTGATAAAGCCCTACACAGAGCGAGATAAGGGGTTGATAAAGCCCTACACAGAGCGAGATAAGGGCTTGATAAAGCCCTACACAGAGCGAGATAAGGGGTTGATAAAGCCCTACACAGAGCGAGATAAGGGGTTGATAAAGCCCTACACAGAGCGAGATAAGGGGTTGATAAAGCCCTACACAGAGCGAGATAAGGGCTTGATAAAGCCCTACACAGAGCGAGATAAGGGCTTGATAAAGCCCTACACAGAGCGAGATAAGGGCTTGATAAAGCCCTACACAGAGCGAGATAAGGGCTTGATAAAGCCCTACACAAAGCGAGATAAGGGCTTGATAAAGCTGTACACAGTGCTAAATATGGATTTGATAAAGCTCTACACAGAGCGAGACAAAGACTTAATAAAGCTCTACACAGAGCGATACAAAGATAACACTCGATACAGAGCTATACAAAGACTTCTCCAGCATCCAACAGGGTAATGTAGACCCCCCTCCTGACCCCCTAGTGGACGATTTTAGAACAAGTCATTCGTAGCGGTGCAAATAAGTGTAACAAGCACTGAATAGCGAGAGAGAAAATCCCATAGAATGGACCAAAAAAAAAAAAAAAAAAAAAACGAGGAAGAATGGTAGACGGTTTCGACCTCCAGAAGATGACTGAAGAGGGTTCTCGGTTGGAAGTCGAAACAGAGGGACTGCAGTCCTCCCTCGTCCTTGTTTCCCCGTGGGATTTCCACTCTCTCTCTCTCTCTCTCTCAAGTTGTTCGTTAATGGCAGGAGGTGAGAGAGCGAGAGAGAGAGTGTGTGTGTGTGAGAGAGAGAGAGAGAGAGAGAGAGACAGAGAGAGAGATAAATCATCTCTGACCTTTGGAACGACAATTAACAATTTTAACATCAAACTCATTCCAGACACATTTTTTTTCCTCTCTCTGAAAGGGCGTAAATGTTTTCTTTTTTTTCCAGTAAGAGAAATTAGTGTAAAAATTTATTTACGATTTGCATTTCTGATTTATTCCCAGACCAAGACTCTAAATTTGAACTTGGACTGTCAAAAACCTGTATTACTCTCTAAAGCATTTGCGTTTTTACCCACTGTGGAAAATTAAAAAAAAAATGTGTGGTACTTTCCCATGACAATGACATGTAGAATAAATCGAAAAAAAAAATATTATTATTATTATTATTATTATTATTATTATTATTATTATTATTATTATTATTATTATTATTATTATTATTATTTTAATTAGGTTTAACATTAAACTGTGAAATATATGTACAATATTTCGGGCATTTATTTTGAGATGTTTCGCCCACTGGAGGCTGTATCAATCCAGTACTGGATTGGGTAGAGGCCAAAAACTATTGTGGGTATGGTATATATGATTCGATTTCAGTAAAACATAATAAACACAATTGAGTCCTCTATATGATAATCGTGTTTTCAGAATAGAAAGTTTGTTTTCCCAGTTATATTTCATTATACAGGAGGGTTTGAATACCATCGGTACTGAAATGTGTCAGAGCTGGGAGACTTCAGTAGTGTCAACATGA
>WNWK01000643.1:242500-418270 GCA_009830355.1 Cherax destructor
TAACTCTAGTATTTCACTCTGAAGAAAATATTAAAACAGCTACCGGCCATTTTGCGGTAAAATACAAACGGTGTCAATATATTACACGTGCTCAGGCGCCGTCACTGCTCTCAGCCCACAACCTCAAGGTACCGGGCTCAATCCCCGGGTTGGTGAAACGTATGGGAAAGGTTTTCTTACAGTCCAGCTGATTCCTGCTCACTTGTCACCGGAAATATGCGTACATATGCGTGAGTAAGCAGCTCATTCGTCTGGAAACAACGAGTGTCACCTCAGGTCACTCAGATGATAGCCTCAAAATGCGTGGGCTAAGCATCCTCTTGCTTATCCCAGCTGGGTTTTGAAATCCATTTAGCAAAAACAGAGGATCACTATCTAGTAGTGCCCAAAGCTGATGATGATAATACCCACATGGGTCCAAAATATATTGCTGTATCGAGACACAGCAGTTCATGACGGCAGTGTCGTGACGTGACGTGCGGTCGAGTCCATGGCGTATTCATTGTGCGCCCTGTATACCATTATTATAGTGACACGTGTTCATTGTAGGCTCTGTATATCATTATTATAGTGACACGTGTTCATTGAAGTTGATCAGTTCACGGTCCAATTCGAAGCTCCATTTTCTTTTAAGCGTGTCCCATGTAGGGGATACTCTGATTTAACGCTCTTTGGTACTGTCAAGGCAAGGCAATATCAAAGCCAATACTTGGCTGCATCAAGGCATCTAGCACAATACCTGGCTGTATCTGGGTATGTAGCACAGTACCTGGCTGTAATGAGGCATGCAACACAGTACCAGACTGTATCAAGGAGTGAATCGGAGCGTCAAGCATTATTGGTGGTAGTCACAGTCAACCACGCCTAGTACTTCCTGTCAACGATGTGGCTGTCCTGACTCATATCCTGCAAGTCCTTCAGGGGGGTGTGGGTGCTCTGGTTCTTCACCACCTGGTCCTTCACTCTGGCGTATATGCAGTGCCACCAAGATAAAACAGAGCTCATACAGGAACAGATAAAATAGTGAGATACTCTCGAAATCGTATTAAAAACCATGATTGTCATTCATTACGACTTGAGTTCATAGACTATTTGGCTTTGAGGGTTATAAGAATAGATGCACTTATGAAAGCTTCTGGAGCTGTGGGAAGGGACAGTAGGGTCACTGATGGTGACCTCTAATGCAGACCAAGTCAGAGCAGGATCTGTGGAACCCTCCTATTGTAAGCCTTGTAGCTCAGTGGGACAACGCAGCACCCGCGACCAGTCCGGATTACGGTACGATTTCCCGTCTGTTTAACTCGCTGCTAGTTTCAAGGCTGGCTTGTCATGGGATCGAACCCCCGACGGCGTTCACTGAGACGGTGAGAGTCATTCTGAACCTGGGTCCACGAGAACCCGTAGACCCGGATGAATTACCAGCTGGAAATCTTTAATGTGGATGATTGAGAGGAAAAAAAACCCAGCTGAAACTCAATCAAGTATACAGAATTGCTAACAGCCATTGTCTAGATTGTCATGTTGTAAATTTTGCCAAGGTTAGGAACCAAAGCCAGTATAGTGCTAGGGGAAAGCCAACACCATCTCGTAGTATTCACACCCGTTCTGTTGTACAGCGATAAAGGAGTGGAATGGGTTGCCTGAATACGTCACAAAAAGTATCAGCAAAAACCAATTAAAGAATGGAGCTAAAGAATATCTAAAGAATGAAGATGCAGGAAGAAGGAAAAGTGAGTTCTTGTACTGTTGTTATATTTGTAATATAATCTTGATCTGATATAGACATAAGTATTACTTTTCATTGTTCATATTAAGATTGATAGATATTCTTTTTAAGGCTGATAAACTGATAGAGAACATTGTTCATATTAACACTGATAGAAAACACTGTTCATATTAACAATGATAGAGAACATTGTTCATATTAAGACTGATAGAGAACATTGTTCATATTAACACTGTTAGAGAACTTTGTTCATATTAACACTGATAGAGAACATTGTTCATATTAAGACTGATAGAGAACATTGTTCATATTAACACTGATAGAGAACATTGTTCATATTAACACTGATAGAGAACATTGTTCATATTAACACTGATAGAGAACATTGTTCATATTAACACTGTTAGAGAACATTGTTCATATTAACACTGATAGAGAACATTGTTCATATTAACACTGATAGAGAACATTGTTCATATTAACACTGATAGAGAACATTGTTCATATTAACACTGATAGAGAACATTGTTCATATTAACACTGATAGAGAACATTGTTCATATTAACACTGATAGAGAACATTGTTCATATTAACACTGACAGAGAACATTTTTCATATTAAGACTGTTAATGAATAAAATGACATGTATATATTCCGTACTACATACCTATGTGACTATGTAGAAGAATATGTATATGTATACATAGAAGAAACCACAAAGCCACTGGTAGCTGCAAATATATGTTCACGTAGCTGATAATTTTTTTCATTTTAATATTCATGTAAATAATTTTTATTTAACAGATACATTTATTTTGTATTGATCGTATTGATAATAATTATAAATATATTAATATATATTTATCTAATAGAAACACCCTGACAAAAATGTTACTGTTGGATTTTATTGAGTTATTTATGATTGTAAAAAATCTATACGTGTATAAGGAAGCAAAATGAACTAAAGGAAACAGGTGTATAAGGGTGACATACAGTTATACACTGAGTCAGCGAGAGACTTTAGGACGCTGATGTTTTTTGTTTCATAATAGACGTGAGTCAAGGTAAGTAAGTAAGTAAGTAAGTAAGTAAGTAAGTAAATAAGTAAGTAAGTAAGTAGGTAAGTAAGTAAGTAGATGTTTCATTGCTTGAGTGGGAGTGGTGGTCTTTTGAGAAAGACCCGTGTCTGGAGACACCTGTCTTGTTTCCTGATGACAGAGATCCATGTTAGGAAACACTTGTTTTGTTTAATATAAAACGCTATTAAATAATCTCCTTCTCCAAGCGGCAAGTCGAGAGGCGGGGCCAGGAGCTGAGACTCGACCCCCTGCAAGCACATATAGTAGAGTATAGGTGAACACACACATACACTTCAACCACCTCTAGGTGAGTACACACATTCACACACAAACATACTTCCCATTGCACTCTATTATAATTCTAAGTCTCACTACAACAATAAAACCCTCATTCTGTTTTTCCGCATGGCAGAGCATCGCCTCTGCGCTCTGATAATTAAAAAACTCTCAGGTGTGTGAGCAACAATACCTGAGGCAATACGACACTCGGACTTAAAAATAGTAATGTTGGTGTGAGTGATGTGATGTTGGTATTGCAAGGTCACTGCTGTGTTGGCCCTGTACACTGCTGTGTTGGCCTTGTACACTGCTGTGGGAGGGAGAGAAGAGGGAGGTGGGAGGGAGATGAGAGACGGAGGGAGGAGGAGAGGGAAAGATGAGAGGCGACGGGAAAGAGAGAGAGAGAGACAGACACAGACAGACAGAGATGTGGAAGAACAGAGAGGTAGAATAGAAAAAGAAGGAGGTGAGAGAAAAGATGAAAGGCCAAAAAAAAGAAGGGAGAACGAAGGGTGAAAGAGAAGAGGAAAGGGGAAAAGAGCGAAAGGTAAAAATAATGTATGAGAAAATGTTAATATATAAGAGAAAATTGAAGCCAGGGTATACAAAAAATAAAGGAAGGTAAGCAATAACGAGGAAAGTGGAAGAAGGATCTGTGTATATTGTAACATTGTTACCTTAATTTGACGAAATAGAATTATTTTTTATACTTGACACAGAGCAGCTATTTAGCTTGATAATTGTTACTGATTGTTTTAGCACTGATGAGGGAGTGTGAAACTCACGAAACGTTCTAATGATTGACGATGATGTTTACCACGGCTTTGATATATATATATATATATATATATATATATATATATATATATATATATATATATATATATATATGTATATATATGAGTGAGAGGAGGAAGAGGAAGAAGCAAAAGGCACCCTTCCCTACATCTCGGTCTAGTTAACCATCTGCTGGAACCAGGTGTGTTTTGTCACGATCATTTGACACCTTCTAACGTGGGTAATTAGTTATTGCATCGCGGGCGTGTGTGTGTTCTCTCTCTCTCTCTGTTAGCTCCACGGAGATGTCAGTGTACGAGGGAATAATAATTGTAGCCAGGAATATGATCATCATCGTCACTTTCAACACCGCCATCGTGGAATTTCTTCAGGCGATCGTGTCACCTTCGTTACTAGTGCGTGATGCTCTCTGTGACTCACACGAACAGCAGAGTGAAGTGTTTATCATCCTTTGAACGCCAGAGAGAAGTGCCGATCATCTTATGAAGGCTAGAGTAAAAATCTTTGAGATCCTATGGACGCCAGAGTGAAATGTTTATAATTATATCAACGCGAGGTCTTTAGAGTCACATGAACCATCACATGAACCACCTTCATGCAGTGCTGCCATCATCAGGGCGAACTCTGAGCGTCTCGGTTAAATGCAGTTCTGCACTGAAGGTCACTGTTTGCTACTGCTGACTCCCAGTATAACACCACTCAAGGTCACTGTTACTGTACACGTCTCCCTCCCCCTCATCTCTCTCTCTCTCTCTCTCTCCCTCTCCCGCAAGGTATCCACATTTTGATTCATGGTTTCACGTTATGAGGAGCTTCAGAGTCATGACACGAGGGACTCTGAGAGGCTGGACCACTCTGTAGGTGTCCCGGTCTCAGGAAATGATTCGAATTAAAAAAAAAAGACGTCGGGTTTCAGTTTGGTTCTTTAGGTGCGACTCTCTCTACCTGATCATGTTTTAGCGGCTGGGACTTTCCGAACTACAACTAACATTCCGGGAAAAAGCTCACGGTTTCTATTATGAGTTTTCCATCACCGAGGACCTTTACTGTACAGAATAAGCTTTTACTGGTACGTCGTTTCGCACTTTATCATGACTGGTGTACTTAATAACTTGCCAAAGGTCTACATAGACCGGAATGTGGTCCGGTAAAGCATATTTAACAAAGTGTGTCTTTTCTTCATTGATGCTAAGAAAATTGGGATAGGTTGGATATAACCGCAGCTTCCAAAGTGTCACAAGCACTTGGTCAGTCACACTTATTCACTGGTTCCGACTCTTCTTACCCGATCACTCCGGAATAATTAGCAAGCAGTCATACGTTCCTACCGAAATAGGTTGATTTTGGTAGGCCTTCACCATAAGCCAAAAATGTATTCCACATATGCGCCTTCCTGCGGGCCTCGGGGCACATGGGGGACATATAACATGCATTCCGTCAATCCACGTTAGTTCCGATTTGGACGGGGTTCCTCCCACCGGTACTGGGAGGCAGGGCTCAATACGGCGTCAAGTGTCACTGGCCCTATGAACCAATAACAACAAGAAAAGACCCACACTGACTTAACTGTCCTTACCATTCGGGTCCCAGGCCGCGTAGACCATAATGCCATACATACCTCTCTGTACAAACTAAGAAAGTAGAAGTGTCGTCGATGTAATGGTCGGAAAATAAGAGAGTAACCCCATCACGGAATGTGGGTTTACCACAAACTGGTTGGTTGCTTTAGTAAAAAAACTAGTTTCCTTATTAATACTTTCCCACATTCCATCCTGTAGCACGTCTTACTCTTCACACTGCATTCACTTTTATTATTATTATTATTATTATTATTATTATTATTATTATTATTATTATTATTATTATTATTATTATTATTATTATTATTATTATTATTGTTGTTATTTATCCATCACTGGAGAGGTCCTTAAAGTGGTTGAATTTTTTTTTCTCGCTCAAAGATGTTCGTTTATAACTTGAGAACGTATCCTCAGAATGCATTCAAACTTTCAGCGTTTGTGCACTATAACTAGGAAAAGGCTCCCGAAACTACTGGCATATGCATGCGCCCTCCTGGTCAATTTAATATAGACCATTCCTTGTTTTGGCTAGTGTGTGTGTGTGTGTGTGTGTGTACTCATGTCGCGTGGGTCTTGAGAGAGATATATAGGAGGTCAAAGATACTCCTTGCTGGATGGTTACGGTATATTTACAGTAAGTAAATGAGAGTCCAGCCACGCCGTCTGTCTCGCCTGTAGGTCTAACGTTAGTGAGGGAGAGTGCCTATGAGAGGCTGTGCACATGCGCTGAGCCTCTGACGTCAGCGGGTACCGTGACGTCACACGCAAAGGGACCAGCTGTATAAAAGGAAAGATACACTACACAAGTGTATATATGATACTGACACGACACTCACCTATTTGTGGTTGCAGGGGTCGATTCATAGCTCCTGGCCCCTGTGTGTGTGTGTGTGTTCGCGCGCGCATTGAAGTTAAATATGTTTGACATGAAGTTATTTCAAGCACTAAGCAAAAAGGAGTGTTCAAAATGTCTCAAACGAATCCACGAGGGTGTTTATTTACTGCTCTCCCGTACCCACTCCTGTAATTGCTGTGTGCTTAGGCCAGCAACGCTGAGACATGATAGGTCTCACGGACTCTGATTTATCGTCATGGTTACAGTAATTGCGTGTGGGTAATCTTATTTGCTTCCGATTTAGCTCCTCCACCACCGCCATTAATTCTTAAAATTTCTCAGACGGAGAACTGTCTCACGCAACTGAATTAACGATGCTAATAAACCAATTTAATCGAAATTAAATAAAATTAACTTTGACGAAACAAATCGTAACAACCTTAACTTCTCACGTTTCTCATCACTGAGAAAACATACGTCAATGATTCATCTTTAATTACGTAATTACGGTGAGAAATATTAATTTAGGAATCACGTTATTAATAAATCGTATATATTTTTTTTATTGGGAACGTCTCCGTATTCTGTATATCTTCATAAATTAAAGATGTCGGCTTCTGAACGACTTTAGAAAAGTAAAGAAGACATCACTAGGCTTTAAACACATCTAAAAGCTATTAACAGTAAAATGCTCCCCCCCCTAACGTTCTTCAGTTCCAGGCACGCAAAACACTTCCAAATGTAATATTATTAGTGTTAGCATTTTAAAACTGTGTTGATACTCGTCACGAACGTGTAGCTTTGTTGATACTCGTCACGAACGTGTTTTCATCTGCATAACATAAACAGAAATGGCGTCCTTCCTGTATAATAAATATTCTACTCAGAGGAGAGCGTGTGTGAAGTAGGAGATAATGAGATTTGGTACAGGAAGAGGGTTAGCTCTTCCTTATACCTACTTGAAGGAAGTCCTTCACGTGGCAAGATGCTCCCTTTATCATCTGAACCTCTTAATAGGATGATAAATGTTTATTTAAGTTTTATCAGGTGCATCTGCAGCGCTGTCTTGCACTGTTAAAATTACTGCAGTTACCTCAGTTCTGGAGTAATATGTAGTTCGTGTTATGCAACATGAAAACGGTTTGTAATGATCTGCGTAACAGTAAGTGATTTTGACTGACCAGTCTCCCTGCACACTGGGTGGAAAAATAACTACTTAACAGTAAAAATATTTATAGTATGGACGTAAAACGTTTAAAAGAGAAGTCTATTATGATCATGGTTGAAGAGGCAGTTTAGTAAAATAAAGTGAACAAAACAAAAGTGAAAGGTGTGTTGTTGGACATTGTTTCTGGAGGCTTGTTAGGTGTCCTCTCTGGCCCTAGGCGTGGAGCAGTCACTGTCTCTGCTCTGCCCTCGTACACCTGGAGCAGCATCACTGTCTCTGCTCTGCCCTCGTACACCTGGAGCAGCAGTCACTGTCTCTGCTCTGCCCTCGTACACCTGGAGCAGCAGTCACTGTCTCTGCTCTGCCCTCGTACACCTGGAGCAGCAGTCACTGTCTCTGCTCTGCCCTCGTACACCTGGAGCAGCAGTCACTGTCTCTGCTCTGCCCTCGTACACCTGGAGCAGCAGTCACTGTCTCTGCTCTGCCCTCGTACACCTGGAGCAGCAGTCACTTCCCTACTGCCTTCACACGCCTGGAGAAGCAGAGCTGAGTGCTACAAGGTTGAGGGCTAAACAAGAAGGGAAAGTCAGGGCAGGTACAAATTATAAATGAAAAAAAAATCTGCATTAGAATAGAATAGCAGCGTATTCTCTAATTAAAATAACCTGACATGCATAGATTAAAATGACCTAACCTCCACGACCTTTGACGAAACCCCCATTGACGTGGGCACGAATTATCACGAGAGATTAAATCGCTCGTTTAGCAAATGAAAGTCGGGAACTGATGTAATGAGACTGAACTCTACAATCCGTCGTTTTATATGATTAGTAGATTTCAAGTCTAGTTTCCAGTTACGAATATCTGTATTGTGGCCGTAGACACGTGCATAAGACACCTGCATGAGACACGTGTTTCGTTGCTGTCAATGGCTGTTCTCATCTGTGTTTACATTTGCTCTTATTCAAACCTTCTGTTTGTTTCACATGTACACATCCTCCAAGAACGTCTTGGTGAAGAGTTTTTGATCAAGCGAATTTCGGGTACCATGCTCTTCCTTTTTGGATCAAATCTGATTATTACTGCCATTCTCCTGGCACTGTGTCTCTCCCTACTGGCTTGGCGCTGCTCGCTGAATATAAGACGTATGTAGTACGTAAATAAAACACAAAATGCTGAATGTGGTGTTTTATTTATGAAGACTCTTCGCCCACCAGAGTCTTTATCGTGGGTTGATAATGTCCCAGGTGGAAGAAACGTCTGTTTTTTTACAATGTGTGCGTATACTGTGTTACTGTATTATGTTATATAGACACTGCTGCAGGGAGAAAATATACAGCTGTAGTTACTGTTGATCACGTTCACTATAGCTGCAACCACTGTTCACGCTCAGACCAGTTGTATTTATTGTTGATCACGTTCACTCTAGTTGTACTTAATAGTGATCACCGAAATCGAAAAGGACTTTATGGACACACCCTGGTGTCATCTCAGGGTACCACTCCTTAACGCTGCGTATGTGATATCTCAGCCACTTTGCTTGCTTGTGAATGTACCTCGCTATAAAGATACTTATCCCAGCTACCACGCCTGCCTTCTTACAAGTAATACTGCTTACATATTCAATCCACACACAGCGTACACTGAAAAGAGGAAACTGAAGGAATGTCGACAGTATTCCAGTTACTTGTATGTTCAAGTTATGCCTTGTGATATACTTCTAATCCTCTCAGGACTTGAAGGTATATACGAGTCAACGAAGGGAAGTGCAGAAATCATCTCAGAGTTCAGAGAAATTTCTCAGGCATAATCTATGGATTCTTACGTATAGGTGTTAAAAACTTTAAGTCATAAAAGTATCTCTCTGAAATAGAATCTTAAAATGTTAATCTGAGATATTTCTTAGATGGCATTGTGGATAATAGGTGATTGATGTCTTAGATGCAGAGAAAAGAAAGACTTTTGTGTTATTAACTCAAGATAACCTAAGAAAGCCAAGCAGTGTGGCTTATTCCCTTTGGGGTCCTTCCGATTCTTAGCCAGAATACCTCGCATAACAGTAGACTAACACCCAAGCACTTATTTTTTGCTAGATGAACAGAGAAGCAGGTGTAGGGAGGCTTGCTGTTCCATCTTGACAAAGCTCCTGGAGAGCGAAACGTTGCCACAATAAAAATGTCGCATTAGTTGCACGTTTGTCCTTTTACCTAACATCTTAAATTCGCTGTGAGCGTGACACTCGCTGCCTGCTTAGTTGCAGCTCCCGGTCCATATTGTTACTGGGTAAACTTGTAAGCCAGCGGATGTGAGCCATCATTAGGAGCAGTGAGCTCTTCCTTGACGTCTTCCCTCGCTTATCCAGCCGTGTGATTAGGCACCAGTGATTGTCAGACGCATTTTCCACGTCAATATATTAAACCAGTCCATTGTGCTGGAAAAGTTCAGAGTACAGATAGCTATGTTTCCCCTGTAAAGAGACACGCAAAATGACTTTCATATATGAGGTAATGAAATGTGTCAGCCTGAGCTGTGAGACTTGGGTAGGGCGAGGACGATATTGTTAAACATTTGACTATGTCAGTAGATATGGGAGTTTTAAAGGCTTCCTTCCAGCAGAGTTGCAGCTGCGATTGCTTGGAACGTGAGTGGAGATGGAAGGAGGAATATTAGCAACATTTCTCATATGCAATGGATGTTAAATTTGCAGCTGGCATTCCCGGTGGAGTGTTAACAATCAAGACTGTGATCCACCAGCACAACACGCCTTCCCTTCTCTCCTTTTCCTGCGTAACGAGTTCGCGCTAGCGGCAGCGCATTTGAGGGCTATTTACTGCGTAAACTATTTGCTATTACCGCTTCTGCAGCTTTTGTAACATCCTCAAAATTGCTAAGAAGACGCCAAACCTCACCGTCGATCTTGCCTTTCCGGTATTTATCTGTCATATTCATTGTCTGTCATGTGATGACAGCAGCAGTTTGCTGCTCGCAAAGACGATAGTTACACAAGCTCCTGGTTCTTGTATTTACATTTGTCAGGAGAAGCGTTAATAGCCCGTACGCACCATCCAGCTCCCGGGGGTATGGAAGGCAATCAGATTCAATCCACGGACAGGGAGGATAGGTTCAATTCCTTGGCTCAGGAACCCTCTCTCCCCCATCCCCCCTCACAAACATAAGGAAACCTCCCTGGTTGTGTAATATGTTTTTGTTTATACGTAAGAGAGTGGCTGTGCGACGCTGGTGTGAGAGTCAGCCAGCAGTATGGAAAGTAGTAAACACGGAGCGTGAAAGTTCGGTCATGGAACATGTCTGAAAAGTGTCTCGATAACAGCAGTGCTCATGCGCCGGGGCTGATGGCTTTTGTTGACGCACTGGCTGTTGTTGCTGTTGTTTTTGTCGTTGTTCACCTGTTGATACGTTAACTGTTGTGCTGTTGTTATTGTAGTTGTTCACTTGTTGATGCACTCACTGTTGTACTGTTGTTACTAAATATAACGTCTCATTCCACTATTATTATTATTATTATTATTATTAATATGACAGATTTTAATTTCTTGAGTGAGGAAGTCTCAATACAGAGTGAAAATTTACCCTCCCAGAATGCGACCCACAATGGTCACCTAGCAGCCAGGTTCCTATTTTCCGATATGTGACGAGCATAAGGTGACCCGTAGCTCGGTTAGTAACACACTGTGTCCGTGGTTCGATCCCCGGCACGGGTGTAAATATTGAGCCTGTTTTTTTACACCAGTTCTTGTTCACCTAGGAGCAAGTAGGTACCAGGGTGTAAAAGGACTGGTGTGGGTGGCATCCTGGGGGGTGGGAGGTAGTATACCTCAGGGCTGGGCTTTGAAATAACCTGAGGTAGGATAAGAGCTCTTAACCGGTAAAACCGATTTGTGTAAAAGAAAATCGGCAAGCAGATTTAAGGAGTGTTTACCCTACGCTTCGCCTTACCCATAGATGATAAACCCTTTCGCCTGTGTTCATTAATAATTGAGCTGCGGTGGCCTGTTGCATGCGAAAGTGTAGGAAAGAGGTGCTCTATGGACTAGTAATCACTAGGGTGACTAGTGACTGACATGTGCGCTACCACTAGTTACACTCACACGTTGCGTCATATCTAGCGTCACCTAGTCTTGCCACACATAAGGAAATGCACTGCTAATACACGACTTCTACCACGACGCTCCAGCAGCGTCGTTCCAGTTCCCGTCTAGTTTCTTTCCCCGGTCCTTCCCTACGTTTACATCGCCAGGGTAGTGTTTAGGTCCCGTCAGAGCGAGTGTTTGTCGTGATGGGAGACAATGGTCCCAGTGAGAGGCGTCGTTACGCAAGTTTGACTCTGACTATGGTATATTTATTGAGGATTGCCCTCGCTGAAGGCGTTCTCATATGGGCTTAGCTTTTTTTTTAGTATATTATAATCTGTTTCGAAAAAATATATGGAGAAAATGTTTTAAAGCAGAGTCTATATTTTAACATACAACTGTATGCAGAATTACCACTGTTAAAAGAATGGTGAATTTCCAATCGCTTTCGTGATTTCACATTATCAAGGAAATCGATAATGGTTATTTTTGCATATTGTTGATATCACCTGTTTACTGTGATCTTATTGCGTACACCTGTATGTTGAGCCTTCCTGCACACGTACATGTACACGGAGTGGCTGTACATGTACATACGTAGACTTCCCATACCTCCCACTCACCCAGCTTACTCCTGTCATTCACACGACTGACTCCTGTCACTCACACAGCTGACTCCTGTCATTCACACGACTGACTCCTGTCACTCACACAGCTGACTCCTGTCATTCACACGGCTGACTCCTGTCACTCACACAGCTGACTCCTGTCACCTACACAGCTGACTCCTGTCACTCACACAGCTGACTCCTGTCACTCACACACCTGACTCTCACCTGCCCAGCTTGGAGGTGAAAATTGCTAAAATGACGTTAATTTCACATCATTACGTCTCTTCCTGTAACTTTTCACTACCTTTCACTCTGTGGGAACGAGAACAACTCTGCAGATATCTTTATGTATCACCAGTAGTTATCTTTATGCATTATCCACACTAGATATCTTCCTGTACTATTCTCAGGCGATACCTTTATGTATCTATCCTCAGTAGATATCTTCATATATCCTCGGCAGATATCTTTATGTATGCATCTTCAGTAGATATTTTCCTGTACTATCCACAAAAAAATATCGTTTTGTGTAATGAAATGTTTTATCCAACCACAACCACCAGTTGCTATTACGCTATTATTCGGTGGCGTAACCACATCACTACCACCACCACTACCACCACCACCACTACTACCACCACCACCACTACCTCCACTACCACCACCACTACCACCACTATTACCACCACTACCACCACCACCACCACCACCACCACCACTACCACCACCACTACCACCACCACTACCACCACCACTACCACCACCACACAACCACTACCACCACTACCACCACTACCACCACTACCTCCACCACTACCACCACCACCACACAACCACTACCACCACCACTACCACCACTATTACCACCACTACCACCACCACCACCACCACCACCACCACCACCACCACTACCACCACCACCACTACTACCACCACCACCACTACCACCACTACCACCACCACTACCACCACTATTACCACCACTACCACCACCACCACCACTACCACCACCACTACCACCACCACCACTACTACCACCACCACCACTACCACCACCACCACTACTACCACCACCACCACTACCACCACTACCACCACCACTACCACCACTATTACCACCACTACCACCACCACCACCACTACCACCACCACTACCACCACCACACAACCACTACCACCACTACCACCACCACCACTACTACCACCACCACCACTACCACCACTACCACCACTACCACCACTACCACCGCCACTACCACCACTATTACCACCACTACCACCACCACCACCACTACCACCACCACTACCACCACCACACAACCACTACCACCACCACCACTACCACCACTACCACCATCACTACCAACACTACCACCACTACCACCACTACCACCACTACCACCACTATTAGAACCACCACCACCACTACCACCATTATTACCACAACCACTACCACCACCACACAACCACTACCACCACCACACAACCACTACCACCACCATCACCACCACTACAAGCAGCTTACACAGCCATAACCAACAACTACAGTTAACTAACAACCACCACTACTACCAAGTTATTAGTGCGAGGGGGGGGGGAATTACCTACAATATATTCATGTCATCATGTGTGTGTGTGTAAATGTGTGTACGCGTGTCTGTTTTCCTGTGTGTGTACACGCGCGTGTGTGTGTATGTATACTCACCTATATGTGGTTACAGGTGTGTGTTATCTACGCACATACATATAAATATATGTGTATGTTTGTATATTGAACATTTGCTTTGTAACAACATACGTTAACAAACATTTATTCTCTTTCCAGATCAGCCGTTCAACCCCAAGTAAGTAATCGAGGTCACAGTGACCTCCTCAGGTCATCTCCAAGTAATCCAAGTCACAGAGACCTGCCCCTGGTCATCTACAAGTAGTCCAAGTCACAGTGACCTCCCAGGTCATCTCCAAGTAGTCCAAGTCACAGTGACCTCCCAGGTCATCTCCAAGTAGTCCAAGTCACAGTGACCTCCCAGGTCATCTTAAAGTAGTCCAAGTCACAGTGACCTCCCAGGTCATCTCAAAGTAGTCCAAGTCACAGTGACCTCCCAGGTCATCTCCAAGTAGTCCAAGTCACAGTGACCTGCCCCTGGTCATCTAGTAATCCAAGGCACAGTGACCTCCCTTAGGTCATCTCCAAGTAGTCCAAGTCACAGTGACCTCCCTAAGGTCATCTAGTAATCCAAGTCACAGTGAACTCCCCAGGTCATCTCCAAGTAATCGAAATCCGACTGACCTCAGGTCATCTCCACGAACGGAGTATCGATCCTCCACCACTCCTAACACTGAATCACCCAGACTGGGTTTTCGCCTCACATTAAAAAAAAAAGGTGACCCAGTGACCTGATTATTTTCAAGTTAGAAAGGTCACAGTGACATTAACCATCTCTAACTGCTTTATCTTGAAGTAATTAAGATACAGTGACCTACCGTGACCTACGAGGGTCACAGGTCACCTTCGTGGGCTGTTTAAAATAGATTTATGACCAGACGTAAATAATATTGCTAGGAGAGCGATGGTGACGATTGTATTGATGGTGATGATTGTACTGATGGTGATAATTGTATTGATATTGATGATTGTATTCATGGTAATGACTGTATTCTTGGTGATGATTGTATTCATGGTGACAATTGTATTGATGGTGATGATTGTACTGATGGTGATGAATGTATTGATGGTGATGATTGTACTGATTGTGGTAATTGTATTGATATTGATGATTGTATTCATGGTAATGATTGTATTCATGGTAATTACTGTATTCTTGGTGATGATTGTATTCATGGTGATGATAGTATTCATGGTGATAATTTTGAGGTGCGTGATTATAGTTAACTGAGGTGAAACTTAATGACTGAAAGTGACTCTCATGATGATTAGAAAATGAATGAAAGTGACTCATGATAATTAGAAAGCGAATGAAAGTAAGTGTCAGGTTCGGATGTAGGAGCCAGGTCCTGGGAGACACGGACGAAAGAGGTCGAAACACAAACCTAAGTGACGACAGGAGGAGGCCAGGAGCTATACTCCGTCATTGTCTGTGTGGGGGGTGAGACCAGATCCCTGCTTACATTCCAAAGTCTAGTAAATATTAAATATAACCTGAATAAGGTCTTCTCAACACATTTTCAAAATAAAGACGGAAGGAAGGCAATAATAATAATTAATAATGATAATAATAATAAAAGTTTTTGCGTAAATAAAAGTTAAAGAAAAAATATCAACAATTTCCTGTGTTGGGGAAGTAAATATCAACAAGCAATAGCTGGGAGACGCACAGACAATATACTTGAAGGGAAATGCGACGAAATTATACTTCTGCAATATTTCTGCTCTTCGCCCTTAACGAGCGCCTAGTCTACGACTTTTCCGGGTGTGTCCGTAAGGTTCATGCCCAGAAAATGTCTTAAGATTTCACTAGTCAAATGCAGATTTAAGTTTGTACAGTGATTAGTCCACCAAAAAAAAAAAATGGTGTCGAACAAAACTGAATCGGTCTGTTGTTTAGGCTGTTGTTGTAAAGGAAACGTTAAGAGCGTATGGACTCTTCGAATTAAGAGCCTTTAACCCACCCTCCTCCCTTTAAGAGTAAATATATTAGTAATGCTACCTAGACATTACAATTCCCTCAAATTAGAAAGAAGTCAGGTCTAATGAAATTTGTATTTTCTCCTTTGTGGCTGGTGATGCGCAACCCATGTTGTTGTTGCCTGCAGGGAGATCAATGATTCTTGGATCTGATGTTGCCTGTATGAAGGGCGTCACTCTTGGTAATGTGTATTACTCATGTTGTTATTGCCTGCAGGGAGGTCATGACCCTGGTGTCTGATGTTGCCTGCAGGAAGATCATGACCCTTATATCTAGTGGTAATGTATAACTGAGAGAATGTTGTTGCCTGCAGGGAGGTCGTGACCCTGGTGTCTGATGTTGCCTGCAGGAAGGCCATGACCCTTGTGGCCAGTGTAACTCACCATGTTTGTTGCCTGCAGGGACTTCGTGGCACCGACGGCGCGGCAGGAGACACCGAGGGAGACCTTCAACGGGTTCCCTGAGAACTTCGCTCACAATCTTCCTACCCAAGAGTTCATGGGAGACTTCGCAAGTATGAACTCTTCAGCGACGCATCGAACTGAGTGCTTCAGTTCGAGCTCACTTGTTTGGGGAGGATGGTCCTTGCCTGCGTGTGTATGTGCGTGTGTGTGTTTGTGTGAGTGTGTGTGTGTGTGTGTGTGTGTGTGTGCGCGTGTGTGCAACAGGTGAAATCTCTTTCCAATAAAGATACCCAGGTGTTGTACATATGCCTTATTCATCAGGTTTATCGATGTTGGGTGCGTATGTTAATTGACCAGATACTGAGACATACAACCTCAATAACTTTCTCTAAATAGTCTTGTATGGTCGGCAGGTTAAAATAATGGATGAGTTCTTGTATAGCAATGGATTGGTTAATTTAGGCTAATATATTACAAAACACACACACACACACACTGTTTTTAAATATCAGTCTTTATGACCCACTCACAACTAACTTTACAAGCCGTGCCAAACACACTAACCATTTGCATTACTTATTTTAATAACACTTATAAAGGATAAGTAGTGTAGTATACTAGCATGTAACAAACAAGTGCCACAAGCACTTGCCGCAAACAACCTAGGCAAGTGCCAGCCACAAGCACCACAGACAGGTAACAGACTGCGCATACATATGTCATGCTGTGTTTGCTCTCATAATTCAGAAAAGCTGACCTCATATTCTATGTTCTCCGTCGACGCTCCACAGGAAGAACTAAACGACAAGCTGGTGTCACTTCGACCATCGACGGTATACTGAGCGCTCCCTATGGGGGTTTACCTGCCACCAACCACCTGCAGGCCCTCCTCATCCGCAACGCTAATATCCGGCCCCCCAGACA
This sequence comes from Cherax destructor, assembly GCA_009830355.1. NCBI lineage: Eukaryota > Metazoa > Arthropoda > Malacostraca > Decapoda > Parastacidae > Cherax > Cherax destructor. The sequence goes on from WNWK01000643.1 coordinate 259,644, forward strand.
GTCTGTGGGAGCCCGACGCCCTAACAGGCCCCCGCCACAACCCTTCCCGTCCATCTCCCAACCCATCTCCCAGTCCACTGCAGTAGGTCCCCCTAGATTCCAGCCCCAGTTCGTCCGGCCACAGCGGGACGCTGTTACTAGTTCCTTCTCCCCAACTCGCCAGCATCCTCTTAACAGACCTCCAAACTTCCAAGTAATTCACGAACGTTTCCCTGAAATCTCTTCCTCCTCACCAGATTCTTCATCCTCTTCAGATGCTGCTCCTTCTCCCCAGTTCTCCTCCCCTTCATCGTCCTCAGCAAGGTTCTCTCCTTCATCTTCAGCTAGGCTCTCTGCATCATCTTCAGCGAGGAACCCTCCTTCATCTTCCCCAACAAGGTTCTCTCACGCACCGTCATCTTCCCCATTGACGTTTTCCTTTCCATCCTTCTCTCCTCCACAGCAGTTTTCTCCCTCTGCTCGGGAGAGACCCGTCCAATCCCCGGAGCCCTTTTCTTTCCCATCTTTCACAGGACAACAGTTTGGCTCTTCAGACTTCGACTCCTTTGAGTCAGCAAGACTGCCAAGACAAAGGCGAGACGCGAGGGAAGGGCAGGACGTGTCTTCTCAACTCGGCCAGACCATAGCCTCTCCAGGGGAAGGTTCGGCTCCCTCCTCCATTAGTAGTGTGCTTAGTCTCAGCAATAGATATCCCAAACACCTTCAGCCAGTTGCCAAACTCTCCACTTCTCAGCTCAGGGAACATTCACGTAGACGGCTTCAACTAAACTCTCCATCTTCGTCACACTCTTTTGAAATTCCCTTTGTAATTCCTAATTTTTTCGAACAGATAGGTATTAGACGTCGCAGAGATCTCAGGGTAGCTCAGGAGAGGCAAGGTATCACCGATGCAATCCACGAAATTTTGAATGCCCCTTACAGTGGTGGTGTTCCTGTGTCTCTTCAGAGTTTATTTTTAAGTGATAAAAACCGCTTCGTGCGTAAGATCCAGCCATCGACTCAGCTTTCTGCATTCTCTTCGTTTTCAAATGCTGGTTCAAACGCTAACATACACACCGCAGGGCGCATTCTTCCCACCTCGAGTAGTCAGTTCGCTGGTGTTCACTCGTCTCCATCAAATAATACAAGGCTTAATCACATCAGAACCCGTTCTAAACGCGCCCTGAATACCCAGTCAACCTTAGCTAGTCACGATCTTCAAGCTTCTGAATCCCAATTTAGATACAGACGTTTCCGTCCTCGTCACCAGGAAGGGCGCAGACCTCATCCCCTCAATAGACAGCAGCAACAGCGATTTAAAAACGCCGAGTTTGGAGAGCCTATTATAGAATACGAGTTCGGTGGACAAGATCCCTCCTTTCTTTTCCCCGAAGTCTCATCTCTGAAAGAAAACAACAAATATGAGACTATAGAAGTAACTGATCTTTCACCATTTTTTGGAGCCGAACCCTCAAATTTCTTGTCGAATTTTGATAGTCCTCTCTTAGATCACGCAAGTGTAAAGCCCACTGTCGTCCATGAAAGTTCCAGCCTTGCTCGTCCTCCTAAAAACTCTCATGAAAATCCTCGATATCCCTCCAAGAACTTTCGTCGGCCTCAACAGTTTATCCCCGCTCTTAGACCCGGGCCTTCCCCTCCTGCCCATATCCTGCCCCCTTTCTCCTCTGTCCGAGCCCCCAGACATATCCTGATGCAGAACCGACGTCTACCAAAGGTCACCCGACAGCAAGATATCCCTCTTATTAGCAAGAGACTCCTTGTAGCCCAGCGGCGAAATTCTGAGGAACCCGTCTCCTCTGGTAAGCCAAACTTCGACCCCCGACTAGGACCGACTCGACGGAACACGGCTGAACGTCGACAAAGTGACCGACAAAACTTATTTTCTCGACTCCCACAATATATATGGGTAGGACAGGAAACCAAATTTAAATTCTCATTTCGAATTTCAGAAGATTTCAAAGTAGCTAGAGTAAATGCCCCGCTCTCATCCATATGAAAAGAATGGCGTCTGACACACTGACATACTAATTCCTTGACACAAATAATTTGTGACTCTACTAGTACTTGACCTCAGTCGTACTTGACCCAAGTCCTGCTTGACCCCCCACTAGTACTTCTTAACACTGCTATCACCTGACTGTCAAAACTTGACGTTAGCACTTCACTAACATAAGTTAATGTGGTGACTACTTGACTGTTCAGTGGACTGTAAACAAAACACGATCGCACAATCTGTCTAACCACTCCAAACAATATATTATGTATTGTGAGGATTTTAATAGGTAGCAATGTCACCTCTGTTTTCCCCCTCTCAACACAGCACAACAAACTCTTAGAAAAACACAGCACAATATAAAGAATTTGTATATAATATACATTCTGCATGCTCGCTTGGCTTGTAGTGCTTATTGAACTAATATATTCAGCTGATTAATTGTGTAATATGGTTAATATTCTCCATATAAGCTGTTTACCATAATGAAGAAATAACTGTAATTCCAAAATATATCACTGTATGAACTCAGATTAAGTAGAAATATAAAGAAGGATGGTCGAGAGGCTGGACCGCGGTTCGAGCCTCGTCCATCCTTCTCTTTATTCATATAACTGTTTATTTACTCGGCTAAAAATCAGATTTTTTCATATACAAAAAAATCAGTGGCTAACAGCATAAATACACACACAGGGAGAGGCGCAAAAAATACGGAAAATAAGATGAGTATTGTATATTTCGGTAGAAAAATACAATATTTATTTTCTGTTTTGTTGTCTCCTTGTGTGTTCCTTTGCATTACCTTTGTTTTGCTCTTGGAAAGGTTAAAGCACAGTGATGGTCAGACTCGTATCTTTATAAGTGGTTGCTCGAGACCAAGCACTCGTCTTCACTGGCCATCATGAACCACAGAGATTTAACTCTCCACTGCAATGTAGCGCTGTTGTCACATCCTACGGGGAAGCGCTAAACCCGTAGGGATATGGAAGTGGGGGGGGGAAGGGTCCCAAAGTTCCTGGGGAATGGGAGATAACCAGGTTTTATTCAAGGAACTGGGGGGAACTCCAGTTCCTTGGATCAGGAGCGCCGCCCCCCCTCCTCCTCCTCACCCTCTGTTATGTTATCCTGACTGAAGGGTCGATCTAACTCACGGCTTCTCAGCAACACTCTCTGTATCTCTCATCTTAGCACCATTTATTTTTTATCCATATCTTGTGCATACACATCGTGTGTATTCACACCTTGTCTATGCCCACCTTATATATCAGCACCTTATACTGTATCTATAGCCCATTATACCGTATATGTATATTCCTATGTATCCACATTTTATGTATCTAGAGTATATGTATCCTCACTTGATGTGTGTCTAATGTTTTTCCACACCTGGTGTTTCCACGTGTACTTTCTAACGCTAGTATCCGGTGTTGCAGACGCCGAGGCTGCCAGGCAGGACAGTGCTGGCTTCATAGTGGGTAAGCCAGCATCCTTCCCCGGCTTCCACTCCATAGGTGGCTTCGGTCCCATGGAAGCCCTGGAGAAGGGCAACGGTGAGCTTTCATTTTCTGTTTTGTTTTGAAACAAAATTGGATACATCAATAATGTTGCGCTATTCTACGTCATAGTTAAATTGTTGGAACAAAAGCTAGCTTTCCGTGTCATTTTCCATAATAAAGTAAGTGTTACGGTCGTAAGTCACTCTCAGGTTGACTTTTCTGCTGCCTTTTCCAATGCTTAGGATAGTCAGAGACTGATTTGTGATGGACGGACGGAGGACTGAACCTGCACCGTGATACACTCAACCCATACGGGTTGAGTGCGCCACGAGACGCAATCAATCAACTCTTCGGCTGTCTGAAACGTAATGCAGATCCTGTCACTCTATCTGTTATTATTATATTCCTAGTGAAGCGCTAATCCCGCCTGGGGAATGAGATATAATGGAGTTTGATCCGAGGAAGGGGAGAGTAGAGCTTCAATTCCACGTATCGAGAGCCCTTCACCAAGTTATATACCAAGTATTTCTGTGAAAAAAAAACTGTTCTCTCTTAGCTCGTTGGCAGAGTTTGAAACTCAGAGTATATTTATGTTCACTGAGAATACTACTAACAAACATTATAAAAGAAATTTTAATGGTATATATGACTTTTGCAGCTGCTGGTAGCTTCATGGAAGACATTAGCTTTCCATCAGTCAACATTCCGGACATCAACGAGAAACAGCCGAAGTTCTCACCTCAGCAGTTTCAAAAGCAGGTTAGTTTGGTACGCGATGTTCCCCACCACCAGTCACAGCCTGTGTCCCACCACCAGTCACAGCCTGTGTCCCACCACCAGTCACAGCCTGTGTCCCACCACCAGTCACAGCCTGTGTCCCACCACCAGTCACAGCCTGTGTCCCACCACCAGCAGGCTGCCTCATTCTCTCCATCCTCGGCTGACCACAGTGAGGACGATTTCCAATTTATATTTCCCCACGACACCGACTCTGACTACGACACACATCCATTTCCCCCATCACCGCCTTCACTCAACACAATCCCCACCACCACCGGCTACAGCCCTGTCCGGCCTGTGTTTCACAGGGGAAAGCCCAAGAAGGTTAACAGGAGTCCCTTCAGCAGCTTTCTTACCCCCTTCCGTGAGCGGGTGAGGGCCTCCCGCCAACTCAGCATTTCTCAGAGACAGGTACTAACTACCCTGCGTCACCCCTTCCATATCCTCGTATTGAATTCTCTATTGAGCCAATACACTCCTTTCGGCATATGTGTACTCTTCCTCACCTTCAGCAGCTGTGTACTTCTCTTCACTCGTCTCACTGTCTCTTCATGCGAACGATATCTCTTGTTGCATTTTTTCTCCGAATACTGCAGTTTTCTTAAGCCCAGACACCTATACCTACCTTACCGACTTAAGCAACCTTTCCTAAAGGTAGCTCTTGTCTACTCTGCATATAGAACACTTAGCAACCTTTCTGCACGTGGAACAGTTATCAAATCTTCCTGCACGTGAAGTAGTTATCAGGTCTCCCTGCACGCAGAACACGATTCTTTCACGGGCTACCAGAATGTGGTTATTATCACCTGACTAAAGCACAAGATATCACAACTCATTGCACAAGAGGTTCAACAGAATAACTGATCTTATCTTCGCCAGAGGAAAGTCACTTGGCTCAGATCCCGATGAAAGGATGACCCTTCCCTCCTCCCTAACCCCTCAACGGCTCTTCAAGAGCATCGGAGAAAATATACATATAATAACTTCATAAACGAAGTCACTGACTGCATATGTGTGACCTTGAACGCACAGTGTCATTCAATACAGATTTGTTTCGTATTGTAGAGTTCTCAGCTCTACCACCAGCGTGCTGAGACAGCATGTGTATCGCACATCAAATTAATATCTAGGGGGATATCAGGGCGGTGGATATGCCTTTGATATGGGCCTAAGCATCCCTAGATCAGTGAAAAAGGACACTTGTGAACAACGATTGGCTTCTTCACACCTAGGACAGATGAAACCAATCGTTGACGGAACGTTCCCCATTAATAAATGTCCTGAACTGCACACAGGTGTCCCTTTTCCACAGGTTGTCGGTATCACCATACCATTTGCAATCCCTAGATCAGTTACCCCTAGGAACACTGCTTGCTTTGACTGGTACCTGATTGTGTGGCGGTGGCAGGAACAGGCACCTTCTTAGTGGCAGCATCACCTGCCATAGTAGCAGGGGACGAATCAGTGGCTACACGATGTCCAAGGTTATAAGTTATAGATCACATGCTGTATAAGATCATAGCACAAGAAGTCACAAATAATAACACTAGGGGGTCACATATTATAGCACACAAGAGGTCACAGATTAAACCAAGTACCCACAGTCAGTTATCATCATCATTCGTGACAAATTCTTTTATCTCATTCCTTGACTGTTTTATTTTTACCTTACATAACCCGACATGTTCCATAATTACCTTCGTAAATTTGGCTATAATAAACCCCCGTGGCCTTCACTATAATGACTTATGCGATTTCTTTGATAATCACCTTCATGGTTTGCAATATAATGATCACCGTGACCTCCTATAATGACCTCTGTGGCCTTTACTACAAAATTGTTTAGTAAATACTTGATGCCAGAGCCTCGCTGGGAGACTTCAGCTTCTGCGACATATTTTCCATAACATCCATAGAGGTGAAACAGCTCCTGGGAAACTGGAAGAAGTCGTGTTTGATTCGAGGAAGGGGCTCAACATTTTCATTAATATCCACCTCGTGGCGTTAATGAAGCCAATTTAAAAAAAAAAAATCTTTGGAAATTTATCATCAGGATTTTATTTATAATGTTAAGTTGAACCCCATCTTAACTGTTGCTCGAATAGAGGGTTAAATATACGTTAATTAACCCTCAAGTATTAGAGAGTTAACCTTCTAGGACTTACTTGCCATGGGTTCAATTCCCACCCGTTCCGTGGTTTCTTCTAGTATGCTAAATAGTTAAGTTAGAATTGGTGGCGACTTGATCTCTTCTAAGCTGTTGCTTTGCTAGTCTGTGGAGGTCCCAGTATATAGGATCTCGCAGTGCATTCACAGCTTGATCGATCAGACACCGGACCGCGATTAGCGGACGGAGGACCGAGTCTGTACCACCTTATAAGATACAGTGCAACATACCAAGCATGGATTGGTATGTTGCAACATGGGTATCAGTAGGTAAATCTTTCATGGTATTCAGTAAGCAAAATTATGTGTATAATAATGCTGAGAATTAATATATAAAGTTTAAATGATTATAAACATGAACTGCGTATGTGCGCCTGCATATATGTACCTAAATGGACTGGTGTGTACTCACCCATATATGGTAGCAGGGGTTGATTCACAGGTCCTGGCCCCACCCGTGTGTGTATGTGAGTGTGTGAGAGAGAGAGAGAGAGGGCATGGCATAGCACAGCATGGCATGGAGAGGACAAAAAGAAAATAAGATTAATAGATGGGACTAAACAGTGCTGGCAACTCTTGGTCCTTAAATATGCAACCTTCTCACTTATTTTAGCAAATTCAAGGAATGTTAAGGTTATTGTTTTCAAAGGGGTTGTTAAACATGTATTTAGATGTGACATATACATTATATACAAGTCGTCGTTTGCATGGTACAGATTAACTAATAATTGTTACATTTTTTTTATACATCAGAAGAGTGGCGTTCGGAATGTATGATTTTATTAAACATACATACTGAGCAAATATTGCAGACGCAGACTATGACACATACAAAATTTTGACAATTGAATTTCACGTGCATTCGCGAGCGCCACTTTCGACTAGACAGAGGGACCCGACCTACGCTTGTCCGGCCTCGCTCGTCCGGTGTGCCTGACTGACTTGTTTTTTTGTTTGGTTTTTACAGCTGTACCCATAGACGTTACCGCCTCACCACTCTTCTTGACCACAGGTGAGTGAGTGCGCTGCCTCCACCTAGTCCTCCACCTGACCAATAAAAAAACTTGAACCATTCTGTCATGGAGAGGAACTGACTAGGCTTTTTCGTTGTGCTCACTGCCTTCCTATGCTCTGATCTTTGATGCTTTATCTGTACAAACTTTACACGTTATAAATAATAATAATAACTTTAACTGGGTAATAACACACGATACACCTATTTCAACAACACGTCACACTACACGACAGTACGCTACAAGACTACACGACAGTACGCTACAAGACTACACGACAGTACGCTACAAAACTACACGACAGTACGCTACAAGACTACACGACAGTACGCTACAAGACACCAACACAGTACATGACAACACACTACACGACAACAACACACTACATAACAACACACTACACGACAACACGCTACATAACACACTACACAACAACATACTACACGACTACAACACCCTGCACCTCACCACAGGCCACTACACTACACAAAACACTACAATTCAGAACTTGCACCACAAATCACACTACACCAAATAAAAATCTACACCACATGCTAGGCATTAGACACACCAAACTCAGCAGTGTGCACTTATGTGCACACAGTGTTATCACTATTAAATCCTACTATAAATTGGAATTTAATTGGCTTTGGTAAAGCACACATGGTGGTGATGCCAGGAGGAAGAGCCATGGTGGTGGTCGTATCCCATCATGGTTAGCACTAGTACCATGGCTTGAATGATGGAGAGAAGATCACATTCTGGTTTTTGGTTTATTGGTAGGACGAAGGAGACGACATGCTCAGGCACACATCCCGCCTGCCTCTCAGTAAAGTCCGGGGTCACTGGGATGGCCAAGTAGAGAGCAGCTCATGTGGCTTAATGACTGCTGAACTTTCTCTGGCTTAGTTTAGCCTGCTGAGCTTTCTCTAGCTTAATTTAGGCTGCTGAACTTTCTCTGGCTTAATGACTGCTGAACTTTCTCTGGCTTAGTTTAGCCTGCTGAGTTTTCTCTAGGTTAATTTAGGCTGCTGAACTTTCTCTGGCGTAATGGCTGCTGAACTTTCTCTGGCTTAATGGCTGCTGAACTTTTCGCTTGCTTTATAATATCTGATCTTTCTTTCTCTGGCTTATTAATAACTAAAGAATAGTTTCTTGGTTTAAGCATTTCTTCTTTTGCTGTGACACAAGACCATTCACAGTTAAACATAAAAAGTGAATTACAAGATACAAATATAAATTTTATTGCCATTTTACACACACACACACAAGTGCTGGATGAAATACACACAACCGAGGAGGAGGTGAAGAAGCTGCTATGTGAACTCGATACCTCAAAAGCGGTGGGACCGGACAACATTTCTCCGTGGGTCCTTAGAGAGGGAGCAGAGATGTTGTGTGTGCCACTAACACAAATCTTCAACACATCCATTGAAACTGGGCAACTACCTGAGGCGTGGAAGATGGCAAATGTAGTCCCAATTTTTAAGAAAGGAGACAGACACGAGGCATTAAACTACAGACCTGTGTCACTGACGTGTATAGTATGCAAAGTCATGGAGAAGATCATCAGGAGGAGAATGGTGGAGCACCTAGAAAGACACAAGCTTATAAACGACAACCAGCATGGTTTCAGGGAAGGAAAATCCTGTGTCACAAACCTACTGCAGTTTTATGACAAGGTAACAGAAGTAAGACACGAGAGAGGGTGGATAGACTGCATTTTTGGACTGCAAGAAGGCGTTCGACACAGTTCCTCACAAGAGATTAATGCAAAAGCTAGAGGATCAGGCACACGTAACAGGAAAAGCACTGCAATGGATCAGAGAATATCTGACAGGGAGGCAACAACGAGTCATGGTACGTGACGAGATGTCAGAGTGGGCACCTGTGACGAGTGGAGTTCCACAAGGGTCAGTCCTAGGACCTGTACTGTTTTTGGTATATGTGAATGACATAACGGAAGGGATAGACTCAGAAGTGTCCCTGTTTGCAGATGATGTGAAGTTAATGAGAAGAATCAAATCAGTCGAGGATCAGGCAGGAATACAAAGAGACCTGGACAGGCTGCAAGCCTGGTCCAGTAACTGGCTCCTTGAATTTAACCCTGCCAAATGTAAAGTCATGAATATCGGGGAAGGGCAAAGAAGACCGCAGACAGAGTATAGTCTAGGTGGCCAAAGACTGCAAACCTCACTCAAAGAAAAGATCTTGGGGTGAGTATAATACCGAGCACATCTCCTGAGGCACACATCAATCAGATAACTGCTGCAGCATACGGGCGGCTGGCAAACCTAAGAATAGCGTTCCAATACCTCACCAAGGAATCATTCAAGACTCTGTATACCATATACGTCAGGCCCATACTGGAGTATGCAGCACCAGTTTGGAACCCACACCTGGTCAAGCACGTCAAGAAATTAGAGAAAGTGCAAAGGTTTGCAACAAGACTAGTCCCAGAGCTAAGGGGATTGTCCTACGAAGAAAGGTTAAGGGAAATCGGCCTGACGACACTAGAGGACAGGAGGGTTAGGGGAGACATGATAACGACATATAAAATACTGCGAGGAATAGATAAGGTGGACAGAGACAAGATGTTCCAGAGAGGGGACACAGAAACAAGGGGTCACAATTGGAAGTTGAAGACTCCTATGAGTCAAAGGGATGTTAGGAAGTATTTCTTCAGTCATAGAGTTGTCAGGAAGTGGAATAGCTTGGAAAGCGACATAGTGGAGGCAGGAACCATACATAGTTTTAAGACTAGGTTTGATAAAGCTCATGGAGCAGGGAGAGAGAGGACCTAGTAGCAATCAGTGAAGAGGCGGGGCCAGGAGCTATGAATCGACCCCTGCAACCACAAATAGGTGAGTACAAATAGGTGAGTACACATACACACACACATACACACACACATACACACACACATACACACACACACACACATACACACACACATACACACACACATACACACACACACACACACACACATACACACACACATACACACACACACACATATATATATATATATATATATATATATATATATATGAAAAGGAAGTAACACTTGTTATCAAGAAAGTTGATCATAATATTGTGACTGGGATGAACAGATGAGAGTTATTGTTGCTTAGCACAATGACCAAGACATGTGTGTGTGTGTCTTACTAGGATGTCATCCTGTCCTGTATATATTGTCATGATTTACTTTCTTTATATGCAGTATGAAGCGACTTCCCGAAAGAGGTTTCCACTTCAGTGTTGCTTTTGTATGTTGCAAGAATAATTGTTGGAGCTGATAACCAGTTACATTTTATTGACTCTCCAACAGGCACTAGACGACCCGCCCTTTCACCGTGAAGACCCGCCATTAGTGAGCATCAGTAATGATGAGACACGAGTCCGCAGGGAAGCTGACGAACGAGACTCCAGTGATCCAGCCAACATCCCCCACAGACGAGTGCATCGGGTACAGGTTGAGCCCCAGATCCCTCACAGTCGAAACCCGAGACAGTTCGAGGCAGTCAGCAGCAGTGAAACTTCTTATTACGAAATGCCACATCATTTTGAGTCGCTTCGATTTCCTGGCTTCGGCGAAAAGAAGGTAACTCCTGAGGAAAGGAGAACTGGGCACTCTGAAGAAGGCAGTCCTCTTCCCGTACAGTATTCCTCGGATTTCAAAGTTGAGGCAGACAGGGTTGAAGTACACACTCCTGATGATGATATAATAATTCCCGAGGGCCAGAGTTTTTATCCTTCATTTAATGGCCATCCTCTACCTATCCTCCCGTCACTTCACCCAGCCTTCTTCCCACCTGCTCCCTTGCCCGCAAGAGTCCTGGGACCCAGGGGAGGGAGGTTCCTTCCTCGTAGTCCGGCGTTTCGGGAAAACCCAATTCAGAGGGAGCAGTCGTCATTAAGGGATCTCCGCAATGCTTTCCACAGCTCAGGTACACGAGAGGCTCTGCACAAGCCGGACTTTCCATTCCCAACTAGTAACCGGCCGTTCCATCGTGAACACGAACACGAAAATAATGACAATTCTCTACTCGGGTCCGGGAACTTCGAAATCCTACGAGGTGGCACCTTTTACGATGAAGATGACCCCAACGCCTATCACAGCGAGTACGACCATCTACTAGATGATAGTTACGTGGTCTTCCCTGGTTCTCAGATAGCACCACACACAAACAATTATGTGGACGACTTCTTCTCCAACTTCAGGGACTTTTCCGAATTCGCTGTTCGAAAAGCTGACGAAGGAGAATCCAAATATCTGGATGATGGTACGTTCTTCGGCAGCGGATATGCGTCCGAACAAGTCCATCAGGTTGTTGACAGTCCCCAGTCAGAGACTTCCAGCTTCAAGACAGAAGATCCTGAACGAAGTAACAGTAAAGAAGTAAAAAGCATCGTTGTAAATGAAGATAAAACAAAAGAGCAACAGAAGCAAAGAAACTCTAGTATAGCAGTGACATCTAACGGCAACAGCGCAAGCAATGTTAATGAAAACAAAGACCGACAAAAACATAGACAAGCTAAAAATATACAAGAAGTTTTGGAGGACATAGATCCACATCCGAGTGAACGTGTGTCCTCTTCCTTGACTGTAGATGATAAAGATCCAATGCTGGCAATGTTTTAACATCACTCTCACCAAATCACCGTAACCCACCCAAAGGACTTGTTTAAATGTGTGTTTATACAGTCTGTGTGCTAGTCTATGTCTTGTGTCATGAGAGAAAACAAAGATAGGTGTTTGTGAAATAGTACTACACAACGTGACCTGAGGAAAGGTTTTGTGGTCTCTCAACCCTCTGTCTCGAGCAGAATTGATGTAGGTTTTTGTGGTCTCTCAACCCTCGAGCAGAATTGATGTAGGTTCGTGTTGCCTTGTGTTTTGTGGTACAAGAACCTAAAGAAATCAGATGCATTATTCATGTATTTTATTTCAGTACATTTCGTTTCAAGTAGATTTTATGCAGCAAATATATATTTATATATATATATATATATATATATATATATATATATATATATATATATATATATATATATATATATATATATTTTGTACCTCACGTTAAAGGCACTGATCTCTACGATTTCATGTAATGTCATTCCTTGTTGTAGTCTCTGCCATAGAATAATTATTATATTAGTCTTGTAAACTGTTAAATCCCCTGAGCACCCAGAGCTGGTCTCCTCGTGCTCAGATAATCCATTTCTATGACCTGCAGGTAAAAAAGGTCGTAAAACAAAGCATGACATTCTCACAAGAAAGTTAAGTCTGCTGATGCTGTCTCATCTGGTTCCTCAATACTTTTATTATACGAGATTTTCATTTACTAGTCGTGTGCTGGGCGCACGGTCTGTTGTCAGCCAATAAAATCAAAACTGCAGACTATATTAATAGAATATGCCAACTTTTATTTTAGTGTCATAAGTGACTTCACCTTAGTATAAACAGAAAGTTCAGTGACGCATAGGATATACGCACCGAGTGGTATACCTCCGAGTGTATATTCATAAATTTTCTTGAATCCCTATTCTGGGGATTTAAAGTAATTTTGATTTGTGTTGATCAGGTGACATGCAGCATTAATGACCCTTCTGTAGTGGATAGGCTTTAAACTCAACCAACCAGTTCCGTGACAAGGATGTATACACTAAGAGGTGTGTATCTCTGTGTATATAGATTAATATAGATTAATCCTTCTTTTACGGATTAAAAAATTCTTGACTGGTGTTGAACAGGTTAGCAGCAGCCTTAATGACCCTTGTGTAATCGATAGGCTTTAAACCCAATTAACAAATCAACCAGCCAACCAGTTCGGTTGTTGTTTAGTTGAAGATAATGTGGTAATTTCATTAAATAATAAAGATATTCTCGTTAATTTACACCGAGTCAGTAACCTTAATTGTGAAAACGGTATAATGAATTCAGTGTTGCTATCATGGTGTGTTGCACATGGCTTACTGTGTGTTGCTAGCATGGTGTACGTGGCGTACTGTGTGTTGATAGCATGGTGTGTTGCACATGACTTACTGTGCGTTGCTAGCATGGTGTACGTGGCGTACTGTGTGTTGCTAGCATGGTGTGTTGCACATGACTTACTGTGTGTTGCTAGCATGGTGTACGTGGCGTACTGTGTTGCTAGCATGGTGTTGTACGTGGCGTACTATGTGTTGCTAGCATGGTTTTGTACGTGGCGTACTATGTGTTGCTAGCATGGTGTTGTACGTGGCGTACTATGTGTTGCTAGCATGGTGTACGTGGCGTACTGTGTTGCTAGCATGGTGTTGTACGTGGCGTACTATGTGTTGCTAGCATGGTGTACGTGGCGTACTATGTGTTGCTAGCATGGTGTTGTACGTGGCGTACTATGTGTTGCTAGCATGGTGTACGTGGCATACTGTGTTGCTAGCATGGTGTTGTACGTAGCGTACTATGTGTTGCTAGCATGGTGTACGTGGCGTACTATGTGTTGCTAGCATGGTGTACGTGGCGTACTATGTGTTGCTAGCATGGTGTACGTGGCGTACTATGTGTTGCTAGCATGGTGTTGTACATGGCGTACTGTGTTGCTAGCATGGTGTTGTACGTGGCGTACTATGTGTTGCTTGCATGGTGTACGTGGCGTACTATGTGTTGCTAGCATGGTGTACGTGGCGTACTATGTGTTGCTAGCATGGTGTACGTGGCGTACTATGTGTTGCTAGCATGGTGTTGTACATGGCGTACTGTGTTGCTAGCATGGTGTACGTGGCGTACTGTGTTGCTAGCATGGTGTACGTGGCGTACTATGTGTTGCTAGCATGGTGTTGTACATGGCGTACTGTGTTGCTAGCATGGTGTTGTACGTGGCGTACTATGTGTTGCTTGCATGGTGTACGTGGCGTACTATGTGTTGCTAGCATGGTGTACGTGGCGTACTATGTGTTGCTAGCATGGTGTTGTACATGGCGTACTGTGTTGCTAGCATGGTGTTGTACATGGCGTACTATGTGTTGCTAGCATGGTGTTGTACGTGGCGTACTATGTGTTGCTAGCATGGTGTTGTACGTAGCGTACTATGTGTTGCTAGCATGGTGTTGTACGTAGCGTACTATGTGTTGCTAGCATGGTGCTGTACGTGGCGTACTGTGTTGCTAACATGGTGTTGTACGTGGCGTACTATGTGTTGCTAGCATGGTGTGTTGCACATGACTTACTGTGTGTTGCTAGCATGATGTTGTACTTGACTTACTGTGCGTGTTGCTAGCAAAGCTTACCTCACTGACTGTGTACTAGCCTAATTGTGGTTGCAGGGGGTCGGGGTCTCAGCTCCTGGCCCCCGCCTCTCTGCTGGCCGCTACCGGTGTGGCAGGGCTTGGGGGGCTCACGTCACTCTCTTCCCAAAATGTACGGAAGCATTTTTACCAATAAAATACCTAGGGTTGATACGTCATATTTTTTTTATGTAGTCATGTCTCCTTATAGAGTGAAAATAAATCCACATGAATTTATGAAGCTTTCCAATGTTATTTAGGCACAATATGCAGTCTGTGGCACTATAAAATGTCTCAATGTATTGTGCTAATTGGTACTTCCTAAAGTTATTTTTTTCTACAGAATTGCAATATACAGTCTTCTTATAAAGCTCCTCTATATACGGTCTGTTATCTTATAAAGCTCCTTTATATACGGTCTGTTATCTTATAAAGCTCCTCTATATACGGTCTGTTATCTTATAAAGCTCCTCTATATACGGTCTGTTATCTTATAAAGCTCCTTTATATACGGTCTGTTAGCTTATAAAGCTCCTCTATATACGGTCTGTTATCTTATAAAGCTCCTCTATATACGGTCTGTTATCTTATAAAGCTCCTCTATATACGGTCTGTTATCTTATAAAGCTCCTCTATATACGGTCTGTTATCTTATAAAGCTCCTCTATATACGGTCTGTTATCTTATAAAGCTCTTCTATATACAGTCAGTTATCTTATAAAGCTCTTCTATATACATTCAGTTATCTTATAAAGCTCTATATATTGTCAGCTCTTATAAAGCTTTTCTATATATACAGTCAATCCCTACATAATAATTATTATATATCATTATTAATATCTTTCTCTTATATAAAGTTCCTAAGAAAAATGATAATATATTTTTTCCGATAACTGGTGTAAGCAAAAAATAACTTTACGTTTTTCTTAAGTTTATTGACAGTGGAAAAAAAAAAACTGAAATCAAACTGCTTGTTCAAGAGACCTCGTACGAGGTTTTTCATTGCCAAAAAAATATTAACCATATCTGTAAACAAAGAGAAATAAACATAAATAACTAATATCTAACACATAAATCAAGGCAAGGATTTCATCTTCAACTGACGATTTATGTCTTTGCTCTTGACGCTTGTTAAATAAGAAAAAAGCCTGCTCACACATTTACCCATAATTAGGCTATTTATCACTATTTCTCTCGGAACCCCTAGGGTTCCTAGGGTTCCGTGGAACCCCGGTTGAGAAACGCTGCTCTAGAGGGTCGGCTCCAGGGTTAATAATGAAATAAACAATAATAATTAAAATGTCAAATAATATCAGATGGCGAAAAAACAGTTTTAAAACACATTAGTTGTACAGAGGCGCCCTGTCCATCTCTGGCAGACACACTCGCCTGGCTCAACTTGAGACCACCATCAGCTTTCTTCAATGGACTCGACTGTGTCTCCTTTGAGCGTTCCAAACCCCCAGATTGTTTCTCCCGCGGACAGCGCTGTATGACCCCTTTTGGGTTTCGCGCTTGGGTTTATAATCATAATTCACCCGTGCAGTCATAACTTATATTGGTGTCAGTGTGGTGGTAGCTGGGCGAGAAAATTTGTTTGTTTTTATTAGCGTTCCTTTAACAGTGAGTGTTCCCGTATCGGTGTCCCGTTGACAGTGCTCCCTTATCAGTGTTCCGTTAACAGTGCTCCCTCATCAGTGTTCTGTTAACAGTGGTTCCTTATCAGTGTTCCGTTAACAGTGCTTCCTTATCAGTGTTCCGTTAACAGTGTTCTCTTATCAGTGCTCCGTTAACAGTGCTCCCTTATCATTGTTCCAGTATCAGTGTTCCTTTAAGTGTAGTGCTAAAGTGGCACTGGTGCAGCCGCTAAGAAGGAAGTGGTAAGTACATAACACCATCGTAGAAGTACTCTATAATTCACACGAGTTTAGTCCTTAACAATAAAAAATTGGAGGAAGACCACCTTGTGGTTTAGCGCTTCTTTTAAGTATAATAATAATGGAGACAGACCATTATAACAGAGGTTTAAAAAAAAAAGTTCAGTGTATGAGTGATGATTTTTATTATTGTTTCGGTTAAAAATGCAAGACCTTCAGCGATCATCCAAAAAAAAATTAGTCGTCTTTAAGAGGCAGGGGCTAGAAATGCTCAATTTCTAAAAAAAAAAAAATATTCTTGGTACTCAGTCTTTTGCATATCTGATGGTCACCTAATATTTTACTGTTGATAGAGAGTATATATGGTATATACATACGTTATATATGGTATATACATACGTTATATATGGTATATACATACGTCATATATGGTATATACATACGTCATATATGGTATTTACATACGTCATATATGGTATATCATAGTCATATAGGTATATACATAGTCATATATGTATATACATAGTCATATATATATACATATATATATATATTATGTCATATATATATATATATATATATATATATATATATATATATTATATATATATATATATATATATATATATATGATATATACATATATATATATATAATATATTTTTATGCACATATATATATATATATATATATATATATATATATATATATATATATATATATATATATTATATAAAGCCATATACATGATATATACATAAGTAATATATATAAACCAAATTACGATTTACAAGATTTTTTTTTACAGCAGATTCATTCTTTTCAGTTTAAATTTTTTTAATGTATATTATTTTGGGCATTTCTCTCCTGAACACTATTATAGTGAACATTAAATACTTCAATCATTAGGAAAACACAACATCAAAAAGGTATATTATTATTATTATTATTATTATTATTATTATTACTCTCACTTGTTAGTACCATTTAGGAAGAACAAACAAAGTATCGGCCACACAGTAAACAATAAATATATAAGTATATGAAAAGGGAAATATTTAATATCACAAATAATGTTTTTTTGACCAAAGAAAATATATGCAAACTGCATTTTTTTTTTTTGGACATCGTAATTCAAAGACATTTTTTTTTCACACTACATTTCCATTACACATACAACATAGTTATCATTCAAAATATAATTACTGTGTATATATGTATATAAAAAAAGTTACAATTCACATTTGCTTAGATTATTTTGTCAAAACCAGCAATTTAAATAAAAAAATATTCATGGAAAAATTGGCAAGAATGGCCTAGGCCATGCTATTGAAAATGGGCAAACATTAACACTGAGATTTGGCCTTTTCAAATACATAAAAAAATGACTATATAAATTATAAGTATTCTATGTGTTAGTATATGTATTATGTCGGCACATATAGAAAAACAAGAGGTGGAAGAAAGCATTATGAATACAAGAAATATATACATATCAATATATACACAAACAGAATACTGTAAAAACACTATATATCATCTGATGCATTGTGGTTCAGCTCAGTAACTCAAGATGTGAAGCCTGGGAGGCTGTATTCTATTGTAACTTTGAGAGCTTTTATATTATAATGTAGTAGTAATATATTAGAGTAATAAACCGCCACTTTGTAAATTGTTGAGTAAATAAGAAAGAGTTTTTATGCCATTTTTCCTCAGAGAGACACGTAGATAGTATACAGTTATTAGGTGAATTAATGGTGACTGTCATGAAAGAGACTAGTTTAACTACAATACTGTCTTGGGATTTTTATTTCGAACTCTTGGAAGAGATGTCAAAGATAAACCCACTTAAATTTTAAGTATTATTTGTATTTTTGTTTCTTTTTCTGATTGGGGGGGGGACACCTGAACCTAATATTGTTTCAATTGTAGTTCGTATGGACAGTTTCTGTTCGTCTCGGATATCTCATATGTTTCATTAGCACATTATGTACATCTACATGGGAGATTTGTTTCTATGAATGTAGTGTTTTGAAAAAAAAAATATATGAGAGGAATCAGCAAACGGACTGAAATTTGAGGCTACTACTACTACTACTACTACTACTACTACCTCACTCACACAATTTCTAGTGCAGGCATTTACATTGTTTTAGCAAGAATTATTAGATTTTCTGTACTGTGCTGTTTACGTAGTCACTGGGCATCACCTTATATATACAGTACGGTGCTGGTGTTTTCTTCCTCAGGAAAAGATCTATATTTTCTTCTATTAGTCGTGAAAACCGTCACACATTGGTTTCAGAATATAAAAAAATAATATCCCAAGAAAAAAAAAAGATATTCGTAAATGTACTGAATCCATTCTCTGAAGTATATCTTAATGAAAAAAAAAATACTGTACACCACCAGTTAAGAATACCGAAAATCCCTAAAATAGGAATTGAACCCTATGTACATACACAGATATACACAATTTTCGGTGTATATACACTGAGATACAGACCTTTAAGTGAATATACCCATTATGCTGTACTACCTAAATTGTTCACTGTACTGTTTTTCTTGGAAAGAAATCGTTTGATAATGAGCACTCAGTTCTAATATTTTCCACCTCGTCTGTTTTCTTAACGGATAATTTCTCTTAAAAATTTATTCAATCATTCTAGTACACAAAGTGGAGTAATGAATATCTCAAACAACTAACTTGAAAAAGGCAATCCAAATTACTAAGTAAACAAAACTGAGAAAGGGTATGCCTTAAGAGAGAGATTATACATACATAGAAGTAATTTTGAGTAATATATTCAAGGTAATGTAAATTCTTTTACAACATTAAAAAAGAAAATGTTTATAGGGTTTAAGGTACACCAAGCTAGTTTACCCATTGCTTCATATTGTCAACAATAAATACGTCACTTAAAAAATTAATGTATATATATAGTATATATATATATATGTATGTATAAAAGATTTTAAAAAATCCACAATTTATAATGCAAATAACTTTGCATTAACATCTTCAGGCTTAACACTAAGAACCTGGTTATACAGCTACTCCACTTCTCACTATTGTGCATTTGAACTAACTACTTAAGAACAGCCAGTCACATGCCTTGTTTAAATGCAAGGCGTAACCCACAGTGAAAAGGTGCAAGAGACTAGGCTACCATGTTGTGAAGGTCAACTAGCAAATATAAGTCTCAAGTTCTATAGACTACACATCAGTTAGTAATATATCACTAGATAGTGGTCAATTAAATCCACCAACTGTCAAGGCTATGATATATAGCCGGCAAAACTGATAATACATAATTTGCCTTGACGACAAACGGGTACAAATTTCACAGGTGCCAGGTACCCAGAACTCACAATGATGAGACTACTTAAAACAACTAATGAAATCTATATAAAAATATATATTTCCAAGTG
Source organism: Cherax destructor (assembly GCA_009830355.1). Taxonomy (NCBI): domain Eukaryota; kingdom Metazoa; phylum Arthropoda; class Malacostraca; order Decapoda; family Parastacidae; genus Cherax; species Cherax destructor. Next base: position 279,676 of record WNWK01000643.1, read on the forward strand.
GGTGAATGAGCACTGCAAATTATGATATAAACTGGATTGGTGTGACAGTGTAGAAAGCGTTTGTAAATGCTTGAATTGTCTTTTCTAATATATTGATCAACAGTGTTAATTTATAGTAAAAAATGTGTTGGAAACTTATGCTTCTTGCAGAGATAAGACTAAAACCGAATTTTCTTTCAAAGATTTTACCCTCATTTACCCACTCATTCATTCCCTCTCTCTCTCTCGCTCTCGCTCTCTCAGCTTTTCCAGTGGTCTCGAAGGCTCCTGGTACTGGAAAAATTCCAGAAGATAGGATCTCCATGTGGGAGACTGGTAGGTCTTGAAGTGAAAAACGAGCATCTGATTCCCGTGAATTTACTGCCCAGAACATCAGAATAATGTCCAGAGAACCAGCAAAGGACAGTCTCCTTGCATCTGCTGGAGATGCTACACAACTATCGTTGAATACCAGATATGATTGGCATAGGGAAAGTTATAATTCTGGCTCGCTTGTAACGCACTTCTAGAGTCAAAAAGGACAGACAGTGCACGAGGGGGTGGGCATGATTGCAATGGGTATTACTATTCTGGTACCATCGGTGTAGTCTCCAGCAGCTTGTGAGTGAGACTACAAGTGTTGAGGAAGAATGCGAGACCTCAGGCATGGAAAGATCGAAGGACAAACCTGAATTACTATGAATTCCCAAGGTGGGAAGGGATAGTGAGATAAAAGGTTGAGTATAAAAAGGAGGTGAATCAGGAAGTGGTACAAGAGTTTGAATAGGGGAATTAAAAGAACGTAATAAATGAGGGCGACTATTAAAAGCTTTACTAAAGTCAGTAATTATCCCAAGAGCCCGCACCTGATCAAGCATATAAAAGTAACCTGAGAAGATCCAAAGGTTCAAAATTATAAATGGGTATAATTATAACCTTAATTGGGTGGACCGCTAAGCCAGTGGAAGGCCTCGGTCAGATGACCAAAAGCTCCAGCTGCGGGTCATCATATGTCTAAAACTCTCGTCAGAAAACACTTGTCCTGTTTCCTGACAAACCTTACCTAACCTCCAAAGGTTCGGGACAAGACTAATACTGAAAATGAGATTAAAGACCACGACGAGACTTAAGGATCTCAACATAATAACATTAGAAAAGGAGGATATGGAAGCAGAGGGCACGACATACAATGTATTCAGGTGATAAATAAAAAAAAAGTGGCCGCGACAGACTGTTTGAAATGCACGGAGAGCAAGCCAAGAAACATTACTGATAGCTAAGAGGAATCACAGGGACGTTAGTAGTCTGAGAATGGTGAGCAAATGGAATGAACCACGAACTAGACAATGAGGGGTGGAAACAATCACTATGCGCAGTTTCAAAAGTAGGTATGAAATGGCCCTGAAGGCTAGAAATTAGAAGAGCCGGTTGATAACACTTCACAGGACACAGGAGCTATGAACAGACTCCTGCAAATTCAACTAGGTAAGAAGCACGCGCGCACACACACACACACACACACACACACACACACACACACACACTCAGTTCACATCAATATACATACACACACAGACATTACAATATTTCATTATATATATAATGAAATACTTGTATATTTTGAATTTATATTCCAATAAACCCAAAGCAGTATATAAATAATAATGGTGACATCTGAGCATACTGCAGACCAAAAGTCGTCATATACTAGACCAAAGGTCGTCACATGCTAGACCAAAGGTCGTCACATGCTAGACCAAAGGTCGTCACATGCTAGACCAAAGGTCGTCACATACTAGACCAAAGGTCGTCACATACTAGACCAAAGGTCGTCACATACTAGACCAAAGGTCGTCACATGCTAGACCAAAGGTCGTCACATACTAGGCCAAAGGTCGTCACATGCTAGACCAAAGGTCGTCACATACTAGACCAAAGGTCGTCACATACTAGACCAAATGCCGTCACATGCTAGACCACAGGGGTGACCATGTCATACAAACATGTTAGGGCATTTGTAACTGAATGCAATTTACACATTCAAAGTCGTCACGACATATCAAGAATTTTGACGCACAAAAAACAAGACACTACGCTACGTTAGCAATCAAAACATTTATATGAAGAGGTACGGAATAGTAGTGAGCCTAAGGAATTTTAATATTTATAGTTTCAGTAATGACATAAACAAGTGCAGTACTGAGTGTGGGTCATACTGCGACTCTAGATCAATATGAGATGTACTGACTTGAATAATTCTAGAAAAGATACACATGAGATGTTATAAATGTTTATAGATTACGCTCACACAAATATACTTAGATGAATGATTCTAGTTTCGATTCTTACACAATGAACTGAATGATTCTAGAATATACACATGAGATGATCTGAGGTGAATAATTCTAGAATATACACATAGGATGATCTGAACTGAATAATTCTCTAACGGATGCATAATAATTCTAGAAGGGATACATATGAGATGTATTGAAAATTCTACTCACTTAAAAACTCTCCTCCCACCCTCCCATTGTACAAAAAATCAAATAAAGTTAGGCAAATTAAGCTCCTTGATGTTACGTAAACATTAGCAAAGTTAAGTTAGGCTGTTAGGCAAGTTTGGTTGGAAAATTTATAGCTGACATATACAACAATGTGCATACCTTTATTACTGTGTTTTCCTTATGGTATGAAGGCAAAGGGTGGGGGAAGAGCCTTAAGGTTTCAGAATGTTCACTAAATGTGTCGATGCCACAAGAAAAGGCTTAAACTCATAGCAGTAAGTTAAAGGGTGGATATTATATCAGTTCTGCAGGTACGGCCGACCACCAGCAAATACTTGAAATTTATATGACCAGACGTGAACATGTAAAAACATATGACCAGACCTGAACAATTCAAAATTTATTAGACCAGACCTGAACAAGTAAATATTTAAATGACCAGACCTGAAATAGTGAAAATTTAAATAACCAGACCTGAGCAATTCAAAATTTATATGACCAAGCCTGAACAAGAAAAAAATTATATGACCAGGCCTGCAAATAGTGAAAATTTATATGACCAGTTCTGAACAAGTAATTATTTATATGACCAGACCTGAACAAGTAATAATTTACACGAACAGATCTGAACAAGTGAAAATTGATACGATCGCACCTGAGCAAGTAGACATTAATATGATTGGACCCCAACAAGTAACTATTAAAAAAAAATCACTTCATAACTCAGCTTGTCTTTTGTAATGTGATTAAAAAAAAATCATAATCTGTATTGTATTATTCACAAAAAAAAGGCTACAAAACCTTGTGGGTCAGACAGCTGAATTATTATTAAATGCATTGCCTCCCCCCCAAAAAAAAAAAAAAAAAAATCTTAATGCTGCTCCGGTCATGTGGTATTTGTTCAGGCTCGATCCTGGTACCAGAAATAATCCTTTGGCACCTCAAATAGTTTTACAGAACGCCAACAGGCAGCTAAATGTCTCCTTAAGAACAGGAGGAACCTCAAGGCGCTTAAAAGCCAGACCCGCAAAGTGGGCAAACATTGTTTACCGAAGTTCCAGTAGGCTAACAAATTAACAAACACAGACATACACTGACAACAATACACAGACACAGGTTGACTAGGTCACAGTGAAGGAGGGATTCAAACAGTTGACCAGAGCTCCTTCACACGTAATAGATATAATGGTACCACCCAACTGGGTGTTATACTTCAACCTAATGAAAAGTAGATTTTACTAAAGATAATGAGTGCTTCAGCTCCTAAAATTGGGATTAAAGTACAATGTCATTGTACATATACCGAGATACACACTACTCGGTGTATATACACTGTGGGTCACTAAGGCGTTGCTTGTAAACTAACTTCAAGGAATGATTTAATCCCTATAGTATAAACTGCTTATTTAGGTTAAGATATTCACTTTTACGTATATCCCCTGATCCAATTGAATAATATACCAATTAGGCTTTATTTGGAATTTTGTGAAGAAATAACTGAAACAATCCCATGCCATTTCTAGAGCTTTAAGATAAATACCCGAATGACCAGTACTTTATCGTACACATGTGAAGGTTCAGTAGTCAACCGTAAAGCTTTGTGCAGGTGTTTCTCTCTATCTGTTGACACACAATCACAACCACTTCAAGAAACCACTCAGAATAACTGTGCAAAGCTCGATATCATAACTTGGTTTCAGCCTCTCAGGTGCTGTACGCTACTTGTCCAATACCTGTTGGTGATGCTACGAAACATCACGAACATTATAGTTGACATCAGAGTGACTGCTTTATATACAAGGTTCTCCCCAGAACGAAACTGAGCTCTAGAGCAAGTGCTGTGTTAAGAAACTGAGCTCTAGAGCAAGTGCTGTGTTAAGAAACTGAGCTCTAGAGCAAGTGCTGTGTTAAGAAACTGAGCTCTAGAGCAAGTGCTGTGTTAAGAAACTGAGCTCTAGAGCAAGTGCTGTGTTAAGAAACTGAAACAAGGGTCTAGGCTCCATTACACTGAGCAGTGTAATTTAATGTAATAGAATTATTATTATTATTATTATTATTATTATTATTATTATTATTATTATTATTATTATTATTATTATTATTATTATATAAGAAGAAAATTAAAAATATGAACTTCAGGCAAATTTATGATAGGAATTTAGTATATTATTGACATACAAAGTACAGCTTTAATTAAAGAAAAACTTGACAAAGGAACAGCAGTAGTTTTGGATAATTTGCAGGTACAGAGTTTGGTCCTGAAGATTATTAATAATCAATTTATTTTTAAAAGGGGTGGAGCGGTAAGCCAGTGGAAGGCCTCGATCACATGACCATAAACACCAGTGGCGAGTCATTATATGATTAAGATACATAGTCATTGTTCCTTATATCTTCTTGATGTAGAGAAGTAAGAAGGGTACGCAAATAAACCGTAATTAGGAGAGGGTCCAAGTAGGAACGATACGTCGTTATAAGTTTCCCCTCCCCTCTTAAATGCGAGCTATTAAAGTCTTCCAGTCATGGTATTTGTGACTTTTTATTCTGTGATAATATTTTCTCAGAAAAGTTCATCACAACTCGAGTCGTAAATTATCTAATGATCCACTCATTGGATCTTTTGGAAGCATATGAGCCAAGGCTAAAAAGATCGTTACTGAGGGGAATCATGTATATAGCTGACGTTAAGTGAGTGTAAAGCAGTATACTGATACATATTAGACTAACTCCAATTACAACTTCTTTCTTAGAACATCGATACTATAGTCTAGAAAGCGCCATTTCTAGGCTTTTAGTCGCTTCAAGATGTCACCATCTCTGACGAATAATGTGCTTAAGCTCAGCACTGAAGTACAGTAATTAAACCAATGCTCATCCTCATTATCCGTGCAATGTACAGGATCAGGAACGAAATTCCTTAGATTGCATCACTCTGTAGCCTACCCACAATAAACCACCAAAAACCAAAATCTAAAACAGTTAACATGTCCTTGTAACACTCCTAATCACAGCTTACCCAGAACTGCCAAAAAAGAGCTTTTTTTGACCCTATTTTCTCAATAGTATATGTACTCCCGATAAACTAATTATAAGAGACTAAGACTAAAGTAACAATGATAATATAGATTGTTTTACATCCACTCTTATCCAGAGTGATCTCAGCACAAGACATTTATAAAAATATAGATGACCCAAGAGCACACATTGGGTAATATTCCAATATATTATTATTATAAATCAATATAAGATACACAAACAATGCTTTATGAAATTATTTAAAACGAAAATAGCATTCAAACCAATAATATTTATAAAATTATAAGGTTCTTCTGTGATGAGGAAAAAAACAATGCTGAAAGGTATAGTTAAAATAATATTTACTGCAGTTCAAGCTAATAATTATTTTATAAAACGGTTACTGAGGCAATGCTTCAAGTCAGGTCACAAATCAATAATGAACTTAAAGGTTTAAATGACTTCTTATAACATTGGTGTTCTTCCAATGATCAAAGATTGCATTTTTTAATGATTACAGTATTTATGTTTATTTTATGAGATCTCTTACGTATTAAACAAGTTTGAGTTGTAGCCACAGAGATGAGGAACTTTGAAAACTAATGGTAAGAAAATTGGATTCATAGTAATGTAAATAGCTAACTTGTAACCAAACAAAAAAAATAGTGTTATCTTAGCGTGCGCTTGTGAGACACGAAATACATATACAACTACCCATACTAAATACATCCAAGAAACTTGTGTAAATATCCATCTCATCTCTCAAGTTTCCCACATCAAAACGTCAGATCTTCCCTACACTCCGTTATTTCCCATCGCTCTGTAATGAAGTTTTGATGCCAGGGATGAGAGTGAAGATCACAGATTGGATCACTCCCAACACAAATACGCCAGCCTATATCTATCATTAGTTGCATTGAATGTTGCTATTAAGCTAATCATGTATCACAAGAACTACGGTAGTTTCTACATTATCATTTATGATACCTATAGACACGGGCAGAGGCGAGATGCGATACAAACATGTACTTCCTCTTACAAACCTACAAGAGTCTTCACTTCCCCTTGTGCCCACTCTGGTTTGTTTCAGTTTAAAAAAAAACCTCGAGCTGAGCTGCTAAACGGCACGTGGTAGTGAAATTATTGGAGTCTACAATGCAATTTTCCTTCTATATATATATATATATATATATATATTTAATGGGTGAATAAAGCCTAGTAATAATTTTCTTATATCTGGTAATAAATAAAATTGAGATGCAACTTATAAAATTCATGAAATAAATCAGGGGAGAGTGGTGATGGTTCAGACAGACAATATCACGAATCAGTGTGATGATTCAGAATCAGTGTAATGATCACCTTAACGGTCACCACAGTGGTCGGCACTGGTGGTGTAGTCGGGAAACATGACTCGTGTCTCCTGACGCGGGCCTTTATCAAATGATGACCTGTAACTGGCTAAGCATCCGCTGATTTACCCAAGCTAAATTTAACACCACATTTGAAGGAACATGATTACTCCCTATTAGTGTTTTGAAATGGTTTGTGAGCAATGATGGGAGCTCACAGCATTTGACCTCCAGCTGATTCTTCGCAAGCTCTGTTAGCATAAATAAGCCAGATATGTGTATTATAATAATTATTAATTTATTGCGCCTGGGAATGAGAGGTAATCATATTCAGTGATGGAAAAAGGAGAGTAACTCAAATTAGCTGAATCAATCATCCTTCACCGACATCCGGTCATCTCCCTTGATAAGTCTGATGTAAGTAACGCTAATGCATGAAAAAGGAATCAGTATTTTTAATCCTCTGCAAATGTCAAAGGGCAGAGTGTATATGATCGAAAGCAAATAGTATATTGACCTGATTTATTGTTCAATTTTTTGTCCAAATCAGCCGTCATTATATTTGCCAAATTGATTTTTTTATGAACAAACTGGGAATGACAGGAATAACCGAACACAAGTGGGAACAAACTTTAAAAAAATATGGCAGAACTTTAGTAAATACCTAAGAAATATCAGAACTATCAACACTATAAGACAAGTATTTGAAATTTTCCACCTCTAAAACTTTTTCCAGACAAATTAGCCGAAATATGCAATTATACTTTGGCAAAATTGTAATGAGAACCTGAATTAATACAAATATTTTTTGTAAAGGTGTGAGAAGCATCAGGTGTCTCAAGGCTCCCTAAATATGAGAAAAGTTTCGATAGCTGACCTTAAGTTATTTGAAAAGTTCTACCTCCAAAACATTCTATCATGGAATGTTGAATATCACAGACAAAAGAGCCAAGATATGTACCCACACAATGACATAATCTAAATGAGTATGCCGGAGGAACCTAATTTTACACAAATATCTATGTAAACAGTGTCCGAACCATCTCAACTCTGCTAAGAAACCCTATCACTGCAGGTCAGCAGCCAACACAAGGTTCATAACACTACAGTCTTTGGTGACTAATTGCCCTTTATCTGCCACAGGTCTCCGCTGTCTTAACCTGTAAATAGAGGTCACAAAATTCCAGTTGTGAGGATGGTGTGGTATTAGCAAGGTTTCATGAGAACGATAACCAACGCAGGTTGTAGGCATCGAATAAGCGTAGTGGCGGTGGGAGCGAGGGAGAGAAGTGTAGACAGAAATCATTATGTACATATCCAATATTTATATATATATATGCTTACATACAATATCGAGCATAATTCTCTACTAGCTAGAGCTACCGATTCCATATTGGTAAATGTACTGCAAAACTACATTAAGTTCATGTATGTACAGACTAATGGGGAACGTCAGTACAAAAATAAATGTAACACTAGAAAATGTACACTTTAAAGTAACATGCACATTAGACTTTTTTTTCACAGGCTGTAGGAGGGGTGAAAATGTGCTGTTCTTGTCTTTTTTTTTTGTTATTCTGAATTACAGAGGTCTGTCTCTTCATTTTGTAACAATAAAGTTGCTGTAGCCAACATGTAGGATTATGTTTATGCTCTAACCCTCTATTATAATGTTTCAAAGCTTTAATTAATAGGGAATTTCCAGTCTGTTATGGTGTCTATTAGAATCCCTAAGCTCTTCAAACGGGTGAGTTGATGCTGGTGTAGAGCTCTTGATCCAGGGACTATCCTCTCCTTCCTCGATTCAGAGCTGATAATCTACAGCTCTTTAAAACTTGGTTAAGCTTTAAACTGGTTAACCACTTCTCAAATATATATATACATACGTATATATATATACATACGTATATATATTATAAACAACGTGAAGTCTATCACATTTTCCATAAAAATCTGAAAACCTGATAACAATTTCTACTGGACTCGGAAATTCGTAATAACATGATTGTAAACTACTCACAGAACCGATGGGGTTCGAACCCGTGAATGTTCTTTTTTTTTTGTGCGTTGCAATACATAAGGTGGTGTCTCATATGTCAGGAATCGCTGGGGAGATAAGTAATTATCTTGGTAATGATGATGGTGGTCACTTTAAAATGGTTTAAAGAACCAATCTATGTACAATCTATGTACAAAATGTACGCAAACTGCTGTATGAAAAAAATATTGTAGATACCCTATTACGGGGTTGATTCAAATGGTTTTCTTTGAAAGATTTCCTCCTAGTTTTTAAAGAAAACGTTCTATGAATAGTTTATTTTGCCGTTTCTTTATTTTTTCCTGGCGATTCCTGACTTTTGGGACACCCACTGTAAGTGAGAAGAGACGAGCACCCTGCCCACCCTCACGTGTTCACCTTTCCCACCCTCACGTGTTCACCTTCCCCACCCTCACGTGTTCACCTTCCCCACCCTCACGTGTTCACCTTCCCCACCCTCACGTGTTCACCATCCCCACCCTCACGTGTTCACTTTCCCAACCCCTACGTGTTCACCTTCCCCACCCTCACGTGTTCACCTTCCCCACCCTCACGTGTTCACCATCCCCACCCTCACGTGTTCACCTTCCCCACCCTCACGTGTTCACCTTCCCCACCCTCACGTGTTCACCTTCCCCACCCTCACATGTTCACCTTCCCCACCCTCACGTGTTCACCTTCCCCACCCTCACGTGTTCACCTTCCCACCCTCACGTGTTCACCATCCCCACCCTCACGTGTTCACCTTCCCACCCTCACGTGTTCACCTTCCCCACCCTCACGTGTTCACCTTCCCCACCCTCACATGTTCACCTTCCCCACCCTCACGTGTTCACCTTCCCCACCCTCACGTGTTCACCTTCCCCACCCTCACGTGTTCACCTTCCCCACCCTCACGTGTTCACCTTCTCCACCCTCATGTGTTCACTTTCCCACGCAAACTTTTTCTTAGCATAAAGTAGTACATGAAAAGGCAGAGTAAAGAGACATAAAAGTTATTGATGAACCTCATCTGGGCGTCAGCTAACGGCGCTGGATATCAAGCAACAGCGCCGAGCACCACCCACTAACGCTGGGCATCATCCAGAAATGCTGGGTATTAACCAAGAATGCTGGGCATGACTCAACAACACTGGAAATCAACTAGAAACCCTGGGTGTCAACCAGTAACGCCAGGCATCAACCAATAATGCCAGGCTTCAACCAATAACGCCAGGCATCAACCAATAACGCCAGGCATCAACCAATAATGCCAGGCATCAACCAATAATGCCAGGCTTCAACCAATAACGCCAGGCATCAACCAATAATGCCAGGCTTCAACCAGTAACGCCAGGCATCAACCAGTAACGCCAGGCATCAACCAGTAACGCCAGGCATCAACCAATAACGCCAGGCATCAACCAATAACGCCAGGCATCAACCAATAACGCCAGGCATCAACCAATAATGCCAGGCATCAACCAATAATGCCAGGCTTCAACCAATAACGCCAGGCATCAACCAATAATGCCAGGCTTCAACCAGTAACGCCAGGCATCAACCAGTAACGCCAGGCATCAACCAGTAACGCCAGGCATCAACCAATAACGCCAGGCATCAACCAATAACGCCAGGCATCAACCAAAAACGCCAAGCTTCAACCAATAACGAGACAAGTTCGCAGAACGCCAATACGAAAGTTCGAGAATGCCTGCTGAGGTTCAGGTCGAGGGATAACACCGCTAAACTGCCCAAATACTCTCCAGATCAGCGTTTACCTTGCTAATATTTACAAGTTTTCACGTAGTATTATCTGAGCTAACACCACGTGTACAATGTTCCAGTGAACTACCATTTGTTAACAGTGGTTAGCCTGTCATGAACAAGAAAATGCAACCTCTTTTGTAGACACTTGTCTACAAAAGAGGTTGCATCTCCCGTGGTCTGGTGGGCAACACACAGAATGTCCATGGTTCGATCTTCGGCAAGCGCGGAAACATTGGGCGTGTTTCCTTACACCTGTTGTCCCGTTCACCTGACAAGGAAAAAAAATGAATTTGGAAAACTATATGGGTGAAATCTAGTTGTATTTTAACAAAGAAGAAAATTGGAGACAGTTGCTGCTATGCAGCTCCTTTGAGGCATCGTGTATGCTGACAGCATGAAGCAGAGAGCGAAATATCATAGTCAAAATGATCAAAACTATGGAACCGAACACCACCTCAAGATGACGTCTGTACTTCTGCAAAGGCTAAGGGATCGAACACCTCGGTATTTGCACTTATTTAGGTGTAGCTTTCAAAGAGTGAGGGACTGAACTTCTCATAATCTACACTTCACCATTTTATTCGACTGAAATAAAAACACCTGCTGCGCAGACGATACTTTTCGACAGTGTCTTATTCAACTTGCCTTTATCTGCTGACAGTAAAGAAAAACACAAGTTGCAGAATTAACCTTAATCGGGTTAGCTCTGTGTAGAGCTTTACCAAGCTCTATGCAGCTTGTTGTTAACACTGATAAAGCTCTAAATAGAGCGAAACGTCCTGCTAAAAGTTTGTTTTGCAAAGTGTATGTCACTGTTATCGTTTGTGCATGCCAGGATACACAGAGGCCGAGTGTTTGTGATAAATACATATAGAGTAAGACACGTGTGCAACAGTTAGGTATCTTTGTTGAAACGTTTCGCCTACACAGTAGCCTTCTTCAGTCAATTACAGGCTGAGGGGACTGACTACCTCAAAAACTACTACTTTCAAGGCCGATGGACTGATCACGTCACCTGTGCCTCACCACTACTTCTGCAGTCTCGATCTCCTCTGCATTCGACGGAAGAAGCCTACCAGTGCAGGCAAAAAGTATACCATTACGTATTATACAAGTGAAACCCCAAAGTTGGTTGAGGCTGAGGACGTCACGTCCTCGATGCTGAAGGGATCTTTGATCCAGGGGAAATGGAGCTAACCTTCCCCCTTACCCCCCCCTTCCTCGTATCAAAACTGATTACCTTCCATTCCCTAGGCACTGTATGGCTTACATGTTTACCGCTTCCCCATGAATAATATTAAATATTACTTTTATTATTATTATTAGTATTACTATTATTATGTAGGATAATAAACGTTAAAACTTGTATTGGTTATAAAGTAATAATAAATTTCAGATTTTTGTATCTAGTATTTGCAACGAATTTAACAAGCAAAAATACTAATAACTTTGGGGTTTTACTGACTTAACATCATATATATATATATATATATATATATATATATATATATATATATATATATATATATATATATATATATAATGTGTGTGTGTGTGTCATTTAAAATTAAGTCCTTTCTAAAATTTTGCGTTTCAAGATATTTTTTTTTTCATTTATATTAGTGTAAAAATTAATAATTTTGTACCAAAAGATCCTTAGAAAACTTACCTAACCTTTTTATAACAAGCATAATTTAATTTAGCCTTATTCCAACTAAATATATTTTATATAAGTTTACAATAATTTAATAAACAAACGTATTAAAATAAATATTTTTTTCGTTAGGTTCAGAATGATTTTTGCGAAATTATTGCATATACAAATTTTCGCTTGCCTTATTCCGCAAGAAGAGCGTTGCTATTTAAGCCAAAATCGCAAGTTTTATCTATTCGGCACGACATATATCAAACTGATTTAGTATATTTACGCACGATAATATTCGAAAAGAGCTGCAATAAAATAACAATAACACCCAGTTTAATAATAATAACACCCTATTTAATGATGGTAACACCTATTTAATGATGGTAACACCCTATTTAATGATGGTAACACCCTATTTAATGATGGTAACACCCTATTTAATGATGGTAAAACCCTATTTAATGATGGTAACACCCTATTTAATGATGGTAACACCCTATTTAATGATGGTAACACCCTATTTAATGATAGTAAAACCCTATTTAATGATGGTAACACCCTATTTAATGATAGTAAAACCCTATTTAATGATAGTAATACCCTATTTAATGATAGTAAAACCCTCTTTAATGATGGTAACACCCTATTTAATGATGGTAACACCCTATTTAATGATAGTAAAACCCTATTTAATGATAGTAAAACCCTATTTAATGATGGTAACACCCTATTTAATGATGGTAACACCCTATTTAATGATAGTAAAACCCTATTTAATGATGGTAACACCCTATTTAATGATGGTAACACCCTATTTAATGATGGTAATACCCTATTTAATGATAGTAAAACCCTATTTAATGATGGTAACACCCTCTTTCCACCGAGGTACTGTATATGGTTTTTTTTTACCCAAAGAATACAAGGTAGTGACTTCAGTAGTTGAATTAAACGACAGATGTTGATGTTGAATTACATCACTTACAGAAGAGAATACTGTACACGACACACGGTGTTCATGACGACACATTCAGCTGTTATTCATCCTAGCTATGTATTAAAAAAAAACTATGAGAGTGCAGTAGCAACAGTAGTTTGAAAAATAGCAGTTGCTACTTGAATAAAAAATGATATGCAAAGTGTCCCCTTTTTTGAAAATTTCATAAAGTTGCTGCAGCTCCTGATGGTGCCATAATTCTAAAAATCTATAAACTGGGAAGACATGTAAAAACTATGTATTTGATAGTCAAAATTATAGAAATTTGAAAAAAAAGTTCTTTGAAAGAAAGAAAATATATAAGCAACCTATTTAATTTTTAATGGACCTGATCCCACTAGTAGCCGAAAGCAATTTTTAAAAATTCAAATCCTATCCACGGGCAAATTCTGAAAGCACTACTCGAGGGTCTCCCTACATCAACAGCAATCAACAAGATTCAGTCTGAGAAGTAACCCTTCTAGGTTCTTTAAACTCGTTGTGATGTAAAGGTAGTGATTCAAGACAGCAGAGCTGGGTTCCGTAGCTAGAGGTTAGATATATGAAGTTACAGTTTAGGTACAGGTTAGGGACGATATATCCAAGGAGACCAGCTCCACCTTCTATATATTTTGGTTCAATATAATATGTATATATATCTATATATATATATATCTATATACTCTGAAACAATCACAGATTTAAACCTTTATAATGTACTACATTTAGTTATAATTTCAGGAGGGTTAAATTTAACAAGAATTTAATTTATAGAAGAGAAGACTATTCTGTTTTCCAGACTTTGTTATTTAAATTTAGTCCATTATATAGTTTGTAAGGAAATAGAAACTAGCAACCCCCACACACACTTATATATATATATATATATATATATATATATATATATATATATATATATATATATATATATATATATATATATATATATATATATATAATGTATGTCGTGCCGATTAGGTAAAACTGGTCAATTAGCAAGAACTCATTTAAAATTAAGTCCTTTCTAAAATTTTCTCTTATACGTTTAAAGATATATTTTTTTCATTTATGTTAAAGTAAGAATTTATAATTTTGTACCAAGAGAAACTTTGAAAACCTACCTAACCTTATTACAACAAGCGCAATTTAATTTAGCCTAACCTAACTAAATATATTTTAGATACGTTAACATTAATTTAATAATAAACAAACACAATGAAATATATTTTTTTCGTTATGTTGAGAATGATTTTGGCGAAATTATTGCATACACAAATTTTCACTTGTCTTATATGGCAAGGTGAGCGTTGCTATTTAAGCCCAAATCGCAAGTTTTACCTAATCGGCACGACATATATATATATATATTATGAGCTTGTGAGGCTGAATTTTTGCTTGTGTGACAATCTGAGATATTGGTTAAAAGGGGAATTCGAGAGTGTACTTGTAGCGCTGTGCTAGCGACCACATGCTTTGTTCAAGTGTGAACCAAGACTCGTGAAGAGAGCAGGAGTCAAGGAGGACCTGAGATCCAAATATGATGAAGAATGAGGGAAAGACGTAAGGTATGGCTGAAACACAGGTGGACCTCAGACACATGGATGGTCCGTGGTGTTGTACACAAGCCCACCAACACCCTGAGAGAATATTGGATAATGTAGGCAGACTTAAAAAAAAACACTTTTATAATATTCTCAGGTAAGAAATATTTCCAGGTGTCCTAGGATTCAAGCAGGACATGCCAGCGACAAACCTGTTCCCCTTTAGAATCTCGCATTTGGTTCCAGTGAGCTAATTCTTCCTCTCCAGAGCTGTTGAGACCAAGGGCAAACCAGCCAATCATGTCTTTCCTTTTCATGCTTCTCTTGGTGTACACAGAGGCCATCAGGGTTACGTCTGGGAGCTGGAACAATGCCACCTGAAATATAATTTGAAAATCAATTTTAGATGCATAAAAAATTCAAAGTAGAAATACTTTAACTACTAGCAACTATCTTCAGGATAATAGTTGACACTTCAGAAACTACCGGAATTATAATTTTTATTAAAATGCACAGTGTATTAGAAGTATAAAATTATAAGATATTAATTTTAGGTTAGACCTTATTATACATAACATTTTAGCCAGGTATTAAGCAACCAGTCACTGAAATAATATAGGGTTAGGTTAGGTAAGGTTCGTCAGGAAACAGGACAGGTGTTTCCTGACTCGGGTCTTAGTCAGATGATGACCCGCAGTTGGAGCTTTTGGTCATCTGACCGAGGCCTTCCGCTGGCTTACCGGTCCTTAAGTACAAGTATAATAATTGTAAATAAAAGTTATTTGTCATAAAGAATAACGAAATAAGACGATTTAAAGTATGAAAACACTTTCTGTGTAGGGTTTGATGAACAATGTAGGATTAAAACCTCTTAAATTTACCTCTTTTTTCACCACTATTTGGACGCTTCTTCCACTTAGCCCTTTTACCTAGTGAATCTTACCTAACCAAACCTACCACTTGTTTTGCTTCCTCCGTTTTCTCTTGGGATTGTTTGTTTTCTCTTATTCTCAACTGGCTAACCTCGCCAGTTAGAGGACCTAAACATTTTGGGAGATGGCATCTACCCACTACATATAAATCAGGAAATAGCTAAAGCACTAATGCAATTCCGAGAAACAATAACAAAATTGGGCAATATCTGAACACAAACAGACGCACACGCAACAGAAATACTGAGACAGTTTATTATTAACAAGAACGGTAAGTAACAAGAAACATCACTGAGTCAAGATAAGATTTTGTTCGGATTTTTAACCCCGGAAGGTTTGCCACCCAGGAGAACCCAAGAAAGGCAGTGCGTCATCGAGGGATTCTATATCTTATTTCCATTGGGGTCCCCAATCTTGTCCCCCAGGATGCGACCCACAGCATCCTGGGGGACAACAGGTGTAAGGAAACACGCCTAATGTTTCCACCCTTGCCGGGAATCGAACCACGGACATTACAAAAAGAGCTTCAAGTGAACTTTAGTCAGTTGAGACAGAACTCTGGACATTAAGACCAGTCAGTCCACCAGTTCTCATTTTATTATGCAGGAAGAACCACATTTCTACGAGGCATCCAGTAAAATTAGCAGTTTATTGGATGCCACTAGTGCAAATACCTCTGTGAGTTTGATCCACCAGCTGATGGAGACTTAACTAAATGTTAACTTTGTCAGACGAACCACTAACATACCTTGCATTATTACGTGTTTTAATTAATAATTCAAATTCAGAGACAACTCACAAATATTCAAGAAATGTCAAGATATTTTATTCATGGTGGCATATTGCCAACAATTTTCGATAAATACCATGACTTTAAAGTGATTTACGTTAGTTGCCGGAACAGACAGGATACCGGCGCAACACAAGAGGTTAGTATTAAATTATTTTAGTTAATGGAAGGTCGAGAGGTGCGATTGAGAAGCTCATACCAAACACATACAATACAGATGAGTGAATGCATTTGCTGCTGCCTTTACTACAAGGCAAATCTCAAATCTCGCCTAGTGCTGTCTAACCTGAAACATGAAGGTTTCTTTAAAGAGTGGGTTAGGTTGGCCCCGACGGACTGACGTTTTGCTGTGGGCAATTTCTTGTCCACTGGATGACATGAGGACCAACTTGACGTAGGTATCTGGTGCTCGGGTGTTCGCCATATTCCTGAAATCATCACCGTTCCTGTAAATGACCGCACAAGCAATTACCACAAATTACCTCCTGTAAACAATCAGGTGGACAGTCACGTAAACTTGTGGAATGAGGTTACATTTCTCTTACTATTAACAAATGCAGTTTACTCTGGGTAAATGCGGGATTAATCATGGTAATGAGCTGGTGAACTGTGCCAGAGTGGGAGTTTTCATCGGTTCTAAGACTTTACATAAACAAGGATAAATGGGACTACCCTGAGATTCACCCGTCCCTCTTTCCCTACCAACTAGGAAAACATTGCAATCAATTTATGAAAAATATAAATGCTATTTTTTTTGCACAAAACTAATAGCCTCCAAGCTTACACTTGTTAAAATAACTATAACTATATTTCAGATTTCCTTGAGCCTTTCAAGGCAGTTGCCTAGATGCTGGTGAACTGCTCTTTAGCCAAGAAATTGGAGCTACCCACCACTTCGGATCAAATCTAATTACCTCCCATTCCCCATGAATGCAATAATAATGTCCTTAGAGATGGGGAAGGCAGAAAAGACCAAGTAAAGATAACACATGAAGCAATAGAATAATGTACATGAAGAGGCATATCTTTAAAGCCACTTTATTAATAAAGAAAATCTGGGATTTTATTTGTATTATGAAAACTATCTTTTTATTTTGAATGATTTATAAATCCATTTCAAAGAAGGGGGCTTAAAATGTTTTGTGTTACAGGTATAAAATAGAGTAGGCCTATTGCTAAAGTGCAGCATACCTAATGCAAAATACAAACAGGCTTACGGTTAAAATACAGTAGGCCTGTTAAAATACAGCAGGTTTCCTGCTAAAATACAAGCAGGCTTACTGATAAAGCAGAAGCAGGTTTACAGAGCCCCAATAAGACAATGGTTGTTTAATCACGTTGACGAGCTTGTTCAGTGCCAGGTGCCTCTTGCTACTCCTCACTATGGCTCTGTCTTAGCGGTGCTAGGTGGTAGGTGACACCTCTCACTCTGGCACTATCGAAAGCAGAGCCAGGTGCATCTTGCTACCTCTCACTCTGGTATATCAATGCTAGGTGGCTCGTGATACCTCTCTGGCACTGTCTTTAGCAGTGGCAGGATGCCTCCCGCTACCTCTCACTGGTGTAAGGTTTCAACAGGTGTAATTCAAAGGGCAGACGAAGAATTGCTAAGGCGATTTGGCCATTTAGTTGTCGAAGAGTTTTCGAATATTTTCAATTTTACAATTCACTTATAAATTGCTGTTGATTTGTTTTCCTTTCTTTTATTGTTTTCTTATTTTACATACCGGTTAGTTTAATAGACCTAATGTTATGCTTATTTTAACATTTTATAACTTTTTCTCTTAAAATTGTATACTAATGTAATTTTTATCATATTTGCAAAACTAATGATAACAAGAGAGACAGTGGAAATAATAAATATGTTGTTTCTTGTCTGTATGTTGGCTCTCTCTCTATATAATATATATATATATATATATATATATATATATATATATATATATATATATATATATATATATATATATAAACCACACTGAACAAAACTGACTTGTTATAAGAGCATTACCTACGTAGTACATGTAACGCAGTGTTACATAGATGCAGTGCAACTGCATGCAATCAGTTTACGTGGGAACCATTTTTTAAACAATAAAACATATACCACACCAAAAATAATTCAAATAAAGATTCGCTTGCCAAGGAAATAAAGTTCTGGAGGTTAGGTTATGATATTTTTAGATTACGTAAATGACAGCGAATTTAAGCCAGGTTCATAGCCTAGCTTTGTTGTAAAATTTAATATATGCATATACAAAAATTGCATAATTTAACTATCTTTCCATGAAACGCAAATCTTCAGATGATCCTCAGAGATACAAATATATAAAATTCGTATAAAAATTACCTAGACACTGTTAATAAAAGAATAATTAACGATAATAGATTATGTAAGCCAGGGAAGAGAGGCCACATTGTGCCCTCAAAAATCAGTGAGTTATGATGGTTTTCTATTTATAATATTCATTGCAAACACTTACTACAAAATACTTTCAAATATTGTACTGAAATCATGCTCATACTGAATATAGGTTATCTTAGCACACAGGTTATTAAGCTGTAAAAACATAACTATCTTCCAGGCAAATATGTCGTTATATAAGCCTGTTATTGTTATTATTAGTATTATAATTATTTTCACAAACATTGCGAAACCAGAATGGGTCATAGAGTGCTAAACGGTAGGAAAAAGACGTGTGCAGGGGAGAGACAGATGCAAAAGTTGGTGCACTAGGTCAATTTCAGTCTGTGAGACAGCAGTGAATGAAGGTTTGACTGTCCAAGAAGAGAGCAGAGTTAGGGCGTCAGGGAGACGAAAAAAGAGGACGGAAATTAATTCTATTGGCCACTTTGATAAACTGGAAGATCAGTCAGAAGGTTGTGGACTGTCGGCGAGACACAGCAAGTCTTAGAGAGGTTGTTTCTCCGTGAGATGCCCATCTATGTAGCCAATACTCATGCATATAACTGTTTCTCATAGCCAATATTGATGATGGAAGGAAAGTTAACCAGAAACTTTGCTTTGACTGAAAACTTCTTATTGGTCCCCAGTGTAGATCAGTGACTGCTAACAGTCACACGTCCATCGAGAAAGAATAGGAAAATAGTCGGGAAAGGTCAAAGCCCTACAGGAGCTTGTAATGTCTTTAAAAAAAACGGAACGGGTGGAGTTAGAACCCATGGCGGGTGAGTCAGTTGTAATGTCATGAACCGCAGAACGAGTAGATGTTAAAAGTTTATTTTTCTGAACATTAGAACACGTTTAGGGGACCCGACAGAAGGCAACATCTTTGTGGCGAATAAAGAGGCTACGTAACCGTCGTTAAATACGAAGAATAGTTGTATACAAGGAATCAAAGCACCGAATTGCCTGCAAGGCACTAGGAGAGTCCAAAATTATAACAAAGGAAGATCCAGAGAGGATGCAATGCGATTGATGGTATAAAGAGGTGCATACTGCTCCACCTCGAAAACGCTGGCTTTATCTGGTAAGCGAAGTCCGGAAAAACAGCCACATAACCAACACCATCATAGATCTGGATCTAGCCGTGTGTACAGCAATAGCATGAGAGTGTGCGCCTTCAAGTAAGAAGGAGCACATAGCTGAAGAAAGAATGCGAGACTACGAACATAGAAGGGAAAATGGACACGAACTGTTAGAGCTTCCCAAGGTGGTAGATCCAGCTAAGTACTAAACTAGGTGAACCATAAAGAGAAGGGAGAAGAGAAGAATTAAGAGCTATATGGCAGATAGCAAAGAGATGCAATAAACATGGATGCTGGTCAAAGGCAGCAGCAGCTCTGAAGATGTAAGTGAGTATCCTGGAAATCGGACAGTTATGCACATGTAACGACGGTAGTGCGCATTATACTCAGCCTATAGACATTCAGCTGGGGATGAACGAAAGCCGTGGAAAAATTATTTTCCACACAGCCACCTATTGTAATATACACATTTTAGTTTTAGTATATTTTTATTCAGTAATCATATATATTTTTTTATGAATATATCATTATAAGATGCTACGTCATTTAACTGGGTTACTTTTTGTTCAGTGCTCTCCGATTTGACAAAACAAATGCTGAATGGGTAAAATTAATTACGATGGTGGTGATGGATGAGAAAACCGCATACGGGAGTCTGTGATGTCAGTGGCGAATCAGGGGCTAGGCTTTACATGACGTCTTTAAGCTTATTTAAAGAATTAAGAAACTCTCATAGGAGAAAGCCTTATTCATGAATAAGAAATTATTAATGTTTTCAAAACTTGAAGCAACACTGAAGCTCAAATCGTCTTTACATCCTCAAAATCAGGCATTGCGGTCAAGCTATAAATAGTTAATGCAGAATCAGCCTTTTTAGGCTGCGTTCAGAAGGGCGGGGAGCTTAAGAGAGTCACTGTACATTCATAATTGAGCGCTTAGGTAAAAATTTAAGTTCAATCTACCGAGACATTTCACTTTCAGAAACACAGTATAGGAATTCCACTACATTCGACAATTAAAAAGTAAGCCAAGAAATTTTACCGTCTGGCAAATTGGGACGTTGGATCCCTACAGAGAAACCATAGATCAAGGACTGAAAGGGGATGGAGTGGGTTTTGGACACACACACAACCTTAAACCGTTCGACATAGCCCAGTCAGAAACACAATCTACTGCACGTTACAGTCAGGACGTTACCTGTTGGAAGTTCATAAAAGTACAAGCAATGGCAAAATCATGCACATATACAGAGGATCAAATCTCCCGGAGAAAGAAGAGGCAAGACCATTGAAGGTGATCAGGAATAAGGCTGTGATAAGGACACACACTTGGTGAACCCCTTTATCTTGAACGAAGTCTGGGGAGAAAATACTAGCAATACGGACGTCAAATTGCCGATCTCCTATAAAAGCTCAAAGAAAAAAAAACGAAAGGTTTTGAAAGTCATAATAAGGGCCTGAGACAAGATGTTACAACACATCTCGTCCCTTGAATTAGTGGTGTTAATTTAGCAAGGAAGTATTTCTGCATGGGACGTTAAAGCAACCTTAATACAAAGCTACCATAAGAGGGAATTTTCTTAAAAATGGGGTCAATTTCAGCATTGGCTAAACATCAAGGTATCAAAACATCGAACCACTCTCTTAAAAATGGGAGCTATTTTAACACTGGATAAACATCAAGGTATAATAACATCGAACTATCGGAACATGGAACTTTCTTAAGAATGGGGGCTATTTTAACATTGACTAAACATCAAGGTATCCTTGGTGGGGAATTAAGTTAAGATTGGGGTGGTAGTAGTAGTAAATGAACCTCATGATCGGCCCCACTCGACGTATATCTCTGGGCAAGACGCGCCACACCACCGGCGGCAGAACACTGTCCACCTCGTTGCTGCAACACACAGGGAGTGACACACACGTCAGCTGGATGACTGGAAGCCACTGCTCTCAACATCACTACTCTGGGATGCACTACCTTCATAAGCACACAACATTCATTTCCACATTTTACAAACATACTTCTGTGTGATAGTAATCTTTACCAAACAAAACTTAATTGAATAATTTATAAAATTACTTGCTTATTATGATTGACAATCATGTTAATAATAATTATAATTTAAACATTGTTGCATATATTTATTTTGGAGTACAGCATCAAGTTCAACAGGTGTTGAACTACAGGTGTTGTATGTACTGTGGGTAATGAACTAGCATAAGGCAACGAAATGCATTGTCATCCTAGGAATATCTGTTATCTGATCCATCCCACTGCATGG
The DNA here is from genome assembly GCA_009830355.1 of Cherax destructor. Classification (NCBI taxonomy): domain Eukaryota; kingdom Metazoa; phylum Arthropoda; class Malacostraca; order Decapoda; family Parastacidae; genus Cherax; species Cherax destructor. The sequence continues at coordinate 301,973 of WNWK01000643.1, forward strand.
GATGAAATGTTTGAGTTTTACGACATCCAACAATCAAAGAGGAGACCAAGGAATTAAACAACTTGGCAGGGAAATAATACACGGGGAGTGTGACACGGGAATGGATAGGGTGCTGAGTTAATGTGTACAAGTTCGCTTAAGATACTGAGAACTTAATGTTATGTAGTGTAGCCCAAGTGGACGTTGTCAATAGCGTTCTATAAGGAAAACCTGTTGAATGTTAGTACGAGGACAAGCTATGTCGACAACATTCACATATAAAGAAAGCCAAAGTCTCCAAGATAAAACTGAGGCTAGATCTTTAATGCCCAATGAAAATAAGCTTGAACAAAGTCTGGAAAAGCTGTCACTGAATCAGAAAGAAAAATACGGACGTGCAATCGAGGCTTTGAGGAAAATTGGGAGTAAGTCCCGCGGTCCCAGAAATGGGTATCATAAATAGTATCCTAAGCTTTTGTCTGGTCGAGAAAAGACCGCCACCACAAACTGACCTTTAGCAAAATATTGTGAATGTACGTATCAAGCAGAAGCAAAAGCCAGTTGTAGAACGACCCTCTCTTTATCCAGGTACCACAATAGATGGTCCATTAATTTAGAAAATGTAATTAGTAGAGTTACAAGTCTAAAATGGAAGGCAGCGGCCCGATTTTACCCACTTTTCGAAGAGGAAGAACCAGAGCAGGCTTTCCCTGAGAGTATACCTGGAGAGGGTTTTGGGGGCCAACGCCCTAGAGGCCCGGTCTGAGACCAGGCCTCAAAATTCCTGCAGCCCAAATTCAATTTAAAAGGAATAATGAAAGTGTAAGTAGTGAAGCATAGGAACAAATATGTCCTCAAACCCAGCTGCCGAGGGTTGGTACATGGGTATCATTGACCTAAATTCGAGAGTGGTAAATGGAACATAAATTATACAGTTCATCTGTAAGAGAGTAAAAACTTGTAAAGTTGATTTCTGGAATGACTCAGACTGAAGAAAGACAAGAGTGGCTCATGGGTGAACAGGTAAAAAGTGATGTCCAATTATGTTTACAACAAATGGATCAGCTAATTCCCGCATTACCATGTTGGAGCATCAAACATATTTTTTTATAGTTATCCTTGATCTACCGTATGTTATAGTTTTAAGATCTGTACCAACTATGAATTATTTAGGTGTAACTATTTTCAAAGACAAGCCACTATCAGCATCAGACATATTGTTCTCCCCGCTACTAAATTTAAAAGACAAGGCTTCATAAGTGTTAGGAATGACTGTTTAGAGCTAGAAGGCTTATGACGCCGCAACCTGGAGTCTACCTGGAGATGTGCTCCGAGAGTCAACACCTCCGTAGACTGGTCCCAGACCAGGCCTCCAGGTGGATAACCTGATCAACCAGACTGTTGGTGCTAGTAGCATGAAAGTCTAATCCGGCCAGCAGTTCCTGCTTCCACTTTTTCTAAAGACCTCCATGAGAGAAAGACACTTATGTATTCGTGACACCAATAGTCTTCCCACCGACATCTTTCAAGAGGAAGGAGTGACACAAGGGTGTTTACCCAATACCATCAACAAGCTCAACTCTGTTCTCTCTCTCATAGGATTTGGTCTACCCTGTATGTGCAGGATTTGACTATTGCTTGTTCCTGCACTAGTAGTCAGCTTGTGAGTGCGTCGTTGCAGTGTGCTATAATTGTGCTTTCGGTTCGGCCTCATCCCACGGATTCAAGTTTTAGTTTACAAAAGAGATTCAGAACTTTCACAGGTCGCCCTAGTAACTATTTTTCACTAGCCCTGTATGGCTTGTCCTACCACTCTTAAATTCCTTGACCACCTCTTAGATTGTCGTATGTCATGAAAACTTCAAGTAACTTATGAATTAATGGTTTAGAAAACTGACTAGTTGATAAGACACTTGTGCAGAACTTGGGTATCTTTTTTTTCGAAAACGTTTCGCTAGCCAGTGGTTTCTTCTCTGCACTAGACTGAAGAAACCATTATGTCTCATTTTCAGCAGACAACGAAAAGACCACGTTTTTGCTACGCCTCTGGCCATGGTGGTGTTCAGGGCCATGGTGGTGTTCAGGGCCATGGATCTGCAGACTCCTGTACACATTCGGCACAACAGGACCTTCTTAACTCCCGGAGTGGGTTGTCAGTATCGCACTGCGTGCTGGAACTAAACCACCACTTGAGAGATCGCTAGCAACATCGTTCATTACTAACAACTTGTTTTTATTCAACATATAGATAGGCTTCTGGTTATCTTTCCTCAGCAGCGCCTGAGTATCCAGTGTATCTGTGATCAAGTGGAATCCCTTTTTCGACCTCTCTTTCAGTTCCTTGATATGCTTACTTTCACTGCTGCGTTTATCCGAAATTGATAGAAACTTCCCATTTTTTTGGCCCACGTCCTCGCTGTAGGCAGAATTATTCTCGCACTGCATTATGATATACCTGAATATTAAGAAATCTGATGATTTATTGACAACTTCCTCAAAGACGTTTAAAACGTTTAAATACTTGAGCCGTAGCGACATATTACTAAAAATAAATCCTCACCAAGTAATTCTAACTTTGCCTACTGTAAATAACTCATCAGTAGTGTAAATAACTCATCAGTAGTGTAAATAACTCATCAGTAGTGTAAATAACTCATCAGTAGTGTAAATAACTCATCAGTAGTGTAAATAACTCATCAGTAGTGTAAATAACTCATCAGTAGTGTAAATAACTCATCAGTAGTGTAAATAACTCATCAGTAGTGTAAATAACTCATCAGTAGTGTAAATAACTCATCAGTAGTGTAAATAACTCATCAGTAGTGTAAATAACTCATCAGTACTGTAAATAACTCATCAGTACTGTAAATAACTCATCAGTACTGAAAATAACTCATCGCTACTGTAACTTGCTTAGTAAAAAGGCCGATGGTGAGGGACCCAGGAACCATCTTGTGCCTGTGTAATAATAACAGGATGAGTATGTGGTACATGATAAAATTGTTCTCACCTGAAGTGTGACCCCTTAATGACTTCAACAGCCAGCCTGCCAGTTGTGCCATTATAGGTGAGGCCCACTAACAGTTCTGGCACTCCACTGTGTGCCGAGTGGTTTGACCCAGTTGAGTCGCTCCTCGTCAGACTGCTCACTTCTGTCCTGCTCTCAGCCCGCTGCAGGGGAGTCATTAGATATTACCTGACAATATATATATATATATATATATATATATATATATATATATATATATATATATATATATATATATATATATATATATATATATATATATATATATATATATATATATATATATATATATATATATATATATATATATATATATATATATATTATAAAGTGCACTGTCATCACAATTCATTTAACTACTCCTACTATTGGCAGTAGTAGTACTGTCATTACTGTTATTATTACTATAATCATTATTATTATCAACCATTATAATTATTATCATTATTCTTATATCTACTGCAGCTCCTATGACTACTACAACTAGTACTACTACTACTACTAATGATGATATTTTTCTGTGAGACTACTAATTCTGTTACATTAGGTAATGGATGAGGTATCGAGAAGCACAAGGAATGTGTGTAGACGAGATGGAGGCTCGAAGCAGCGTCCACTAACCGTGGGTCGGGTCACTGACCAGCCAGCCTCTCCTATTGGCGATTGCCAGTCTTCGTTTAGCAAACGGAGGATCGAGCCTCCGTCATTCTGTGCACCTCACATGTATTATATACTTGAAGTTGCTTACTGCTAGGTTTGCTCGAGGCTCCAAGGTGAGCCAGAAGGAGTTGCCGAGGGCCAGGTTAATGGAGGCGAAAGGAACAATCACCTCCCCTACCATCTTCTCCCGCCGCATGCGTTCACAGCCATACAACCGCAGCCGCACTCCAAGCTGCTGTACTTCATCTGTGGGAAAGAGTGTAGGGTGTAATGTGTGCTGGGATGTGCTATAACGTAGAGATTTACATACACAGAGTGAATCCGACTTCAATACAAACATACACCATCAACACACTCATACAGTAGACAGACTCCATACACTCACATGCAGTACACGCCATCAACACACTCACATGCAGTACACGCCATCAACACACACACATGCAGTACACGCCATCAACACACACACATGCAGTACACGCCATCAACACACACACATGCAGTACACGCCATCAACACACTCACATGTAGTACACGCCATCAACACACTCACATGTAGTACACGCCATCAACACACTCACATGTAGTACACGCCATAAACACACTCACATGCAGTACACGCCATCAACACACTCACATGTAGTACACGCCATCAACACACTCACATGTAGTACACGCCATCAACACACTCACATGTAGTACACGCCATCAACACACACACATGTAGTACACGCCATCAACACACTCACATGTAGTACACGCCATCAACACACACACATGTAGTACACGCCATCAACACACACACATGTAGTACACGCCATCAACACACTCACATGTAGTACACGCCATCAACACACACACATGTAGTACACGCCATCAACACACACATGTAGTACACGCCATCAACACACTCACATGTAGTACACGCCATCAACACACTCACATGTAGTACACGCCATCAACACACACACATGTAGTACACGCCATCAACACACACACATGTAGTACACGCCATCAACACACACACATGTAGTACACGCCATCAACACACACACATGTAGTACACGCCATCAACACACTCACATGTAGTACACGCCATCAACACACTCACATGTAGTACACGCCATCAACACACTCACATGTAGTACACGCCATCAACACACTCACATGTAGTACACGCCATCAACACACTCACATGTAGTACACGCCATCAACACACACACATGTAGTACACGCCATCAACACACTCACATGTAGTACACGCCATCAACACACACACATGTAGTACACGCCATCAACACACACACATGTAGTACACGCCATCAACACACACACATGTAGTACACGCCATCAACACACACACATGTAGTACACGCCATCAACACACTCACATGCAGTACACGCCATCAACACACTCACATGTAGTACACGCCATCAACACACTCACATGTAGTACACGCCATCAACACACTCACATGTAGTGAACACCAACACATATACTGTGGCCATCAACATACTGACATATACTGTGGCCATCAACATACTGATATATACTGTGGCCATCAACATACTGACATATACTGTGGCCATCAACATACTGACATATACTGTGGCCATCAACATACTGACATATACTGTGGCCATCAACATACTGACATATACTGTGGCCATCAACATACTGACATATACTGTGGCCGTCAACATACTGACATATACTGTGGCCGTCAACATACTGACATATACTGTGGCCATCAACATACTGACATATACTGTGGCCGTCAACATACTGACATATACTGTGGCCATCAACATACTGACATACACTGTGGCCATCAACATAATGACATATACTGTGGCCGTCAACATACTGACATATACTGTAGCCATCAACATACTGACATATACTGTGGCTGTCAACATACTGACATATACTGTAGCCATCAACATACTGACATATACTGTAGCCATCAACATACTGACATATACTGTAGCCATCAACATACTGACATATAGTGTAGCCATCAACATACTGACATATACAGTGGGTACAGCCTCAACACATACATTGGGTACACACTACACACTGTAGTGCGCTGGTTCTCACGTGACGTACACGCTGTAGTGTGCTGGTTCTCACGTGACGTACACGTTGTAGTGCGTTGGTTCTCACGTGACGTACACACTGTAGTGCGCTGGTTCTCACGTGACGTACACGCTGTAGTGTGCTGGTTCTCACGTGACGTACACGCTGTAGTGCGCTGGTTCTCACGTGACGTACACACTGTAGTGCGCTGGTTCTCACGTGACGTACACGCTGTAGTGTGCTGGTTCTCACGTGACGTACACGCTGTAGTGCGTTGGTTCTCACGTGACGTACACGATGTCGTTCGCTGGCTCTCACTTGACGTACACGCTGTAGTGCGCTGGTTCTCACGTGACGTACACGCTGTAGTGTGCTGGTTCTCACGTGACGTACACGCTGTAGTGTGCTGGTTCTCACGTGACGTACACGATGTAGTGCGCTGGTTCTCACGCAGCAAAGTACTGACAAGGCATTTTTGGGGGGAAGGGAACTAAGATACGAAGATCAACAATTATTTGCGGACAACCCGCTTTGAATCAACTGAATTTATGTGTCCAGGGCTCCAGCGCCACAGTGCTCGACACTGGACAAGGTCGACACAGTTATTTAAAAAACGAACCAACATTCTGGTTAAGTCGTGTAAATAAGAATTCTGTTCGGTGTTTTTCCACGCTACAAGAATTCATGGAAACAAAGGATATGCTGAATATAACAGTGGTATACATTATTGTTATGGTCCCATGGGAAGTGTCAATATAATTCAAGCAAAAACCACCTGTGGGTTTTTTGGTGACAAGTCTTGGGAATGTTTGTCACACGGAGTTATCCAACCGAGCCTTGAGGGTTCCGATGTCTGCCTCGGCGCAACTAAGAGAGGCTGGGTTTCTCTGCGCTCACAGCAATGAATACAAGATATCGCCAGAAGATGGAGGCTGGTCTTCGTGCTGAGATGTAGTAGCATCCATCGTATTGATGGGTAAGCAGCAACACGTCATGAATATCTTCTTTTATTTACATGATATTTATTATTTTGCATTATCACTTTTATTCATCAAATGTTTCAACGTTGGCTATTTGAAATATCCGCAGCTGTAATCGCGCGAAGCTTTTATAACGTAAATAACGGATGTGTGACGTGATGTGTGTGGGTGTAAACACACTACTGTGTTTGGGTGACAGAGGTGAGGTGGGGTACGCGGACTCTGTCAGTGTTTGGGAATACGGCGATTAAAAGCGACTGGGAAGCCACGGTATTATATAAAGGGTTTTAATACACGACATTTGATGAACTTTTCACATTTCATTAAAATATAGTGAAATTATTAGCATTTACACTAAACCATTGCACTTTCACTACAACAGCTAACACAAAACAGACTTTCACAGTGCTCATTCATTAGCATAAATATACATTGTAGGTCAACGTCCATCGCTTTATACTAAGATAAACGTCCTCAAAGCAATGTGGAATATGTACTCTGTAAATATTGTTCCCTAGTAATGCCTGTACACTGAACTGCGATGGGTTTAACTCATCCATTCTCATTGTTACACTGACCCGGGCTTATCTTAGTAAAGACGAAGGCTTCATTGAACTGCGGGTTCTCTCCTGGTCTTATACGAGTCTTGTGCTTCTGTTTGCGCGCTGGCAGCAGCAGAACCCGCACCTGCAACGGAAGGAAATGTCAGCCGTGGTTGAAAAATCTGTATTTCGACCAGCTGAAGACGTCAGTCATGACCCAAACATCAAAAGTTGTACCTGTAGGAGGGAGGAGAGGGCAGTCTTGGTTGAAACATCATACCCCCACCCTCTACACCTCCAAGAGACATATCAACCATGGTTGAAACATCATACCCCCACCCCCTACACCTCCAAGAGACATATCAACCATGGTTGAAACATCAAGTCTCCCACAAATACGAGAGGACACATCAACTATAGTTGATGACTGCGGTTAACGTATATTTCTCTTTAATATAACAATTAAGTGGAAATATATGAAAGCAGAATTACCATAAACACATTGTAAAGCAAACAGTAAAACTGACCAGGTCGCCCAATCACATCTAAACATGACCAGTTGGACGAAGCAATGGGACAGGGAGCAGTAATACCGACTTTCACATTTGGTTAATAATATTGGTATTGCTCTCCTGACGTTTCTGCTTGAAATGAGTTTCTAAGTGGCCACATCTGTGTGTGAAGCTTTGCTAAATGGTGTAAAAACAGTGGTCTGTTAGCCTGGGACTCAGCCAGATTTAAGCTGTTTCTCCATGTGTGAGAGTTGGTGTGTGTGAACTCATCTATTTGTACTCACTGATTTGTGGTGGCAGAGGTCAACTCATAGCTCCTGGCCCCGCCTCTTTGCTGCTCTATGAGATTGTTCCACTTCTTGACATCTCTATGACAAGAAATACTTTGTGTGTGTGTATGTAAACACTCACCTGTGTGTTCGCGGCTCCTCCTCGCTCCTTGCTGGGAACATCCTTCGCCTGCAGGATGTGAACTGTCAAAGTCTTGGTGGGGAGGTCGTATGCGAACCCTGCCTCAATGGTGCCGCACCTCACCAGCAGAGCCTCCCCCACCGTCCCGTCCTCACCACACTCCTGTAACACACCACCACACTCCTGTAACACACCACCATACTACTGTAACACACCACCATACTACTGTAACACACCACCATACTACTGTAACACACCATCACACTACTGTAACACACCACCACACTACTGTAACACACCACCACACTACTGTAGCACAGCACCACCACACTACTGTAATATACCACCACACTACTGTAATACACCACCACACTACTGTAACACACCACCACACTACTGTAACACACCACCATACTACTGTAACACACCATCACACTACTGTAACACACTACTGTAGCACAGCACCACCACACTACTGTAATACACCACCACACTACTGTAATACACCACCACACTACTGTAATACACCAACATACTCCTGTAACACACCATCACACTACTGTAACACACCACCACACTACTGTAACACACCACCACACTACTGTAACACACCACCACCACCACCACACTACTGTAACACACCACCACCACCACCACACTACTGTAACACACCACCACACTACTGTAACACACCACCACCACCACCACACTACTGTAACACACCACCACACTACTGTAACACACCACCATACTACTGTAACACACCACCATACTACTGTAACACACCACCATACTACTGTAACACACCAACCACCACTACTGTAACACACACCACCTACACACACCCCCACACTACTGTAAACACACCACCACACTACTGTAACACACCACCACCACCCACCACACTACTGTAACACACCACCACACTACTGTAACACACCACCACCACCACACCACACTACTGTAAACACACCACCACCACCACCACACTACTGTAACACACCACCACACTACTGTAACACACCACCACCACCACCACACTACTGTAACACACCACCACACTACTGTAACACACCACCACACTACTGTAACACACCACCATACTACTGTAACACACCACCACACTACTGTAACACACCACCACTACTAAAACCCCCACCACTACTGTAACACACCACCATACTACTGTAACACACACCAACTACTGTAACACCACCACACTACTGTAACACACCACCAACTACTGTACACAACACACCACCACCACACTACTGTAACACACCACCACACACTGACACACCACCACCCCACTACTGTAACACACCACCACACTACTGTAACACACCACCACACTACTGTAACACACCACCACCACACCACACCCTACTGTAACACACCACCACACTACTGTAACACACCACCACACTACTGTAACACACCACCCACTACTGTAACACACCACCATACTACTGTAACACACCACCACACTACTGTAACACACCACCACACTACTGTAACACACCACCACACACTACTGTAACACACCACCATACTACTGTAACACACCACCACACTACTGTAAACACACCACCACTACTACTGTAACACAAACCACACTACTGTAACACACCACCACACTACTGTAAACACACCACCACACCTACTGTAACACACCACCACACTACTGTAAACACACCACCACACTACTGTAACACACCACCACTACTGTAACACACCACCACCACCACCATACTACTGTAACACACCACCACACTACTGTAACACACCACCACACTACTGTAACACACCACCACCACACCACTACTGTAACACACCACCATACTACTGTAACACACCACCACAAATACTGTAACACACCACCACACTACTGTAACACACCACCCATCTACTGTAACACACCACCACACTACTGTAACACACCACCACACTACTGTAACACACCACCACCACCACACTACACTGTAACACACCACCATACTACTGTCAAATACACACCACCACACTACTGTAACACACCACCACACTACTGTAACACACCACCACACTACTGTAACACACCACCACACTACTGTAACACACCACCACACTACTGTAACACACCACCACCACACTACTGTAACACACCACCATACTACTGTAACACACCACCACACTACTGTAACACACCACCACACTACTGTAACACACCACCACACTACTGTAACACACCACCACACTACTGTAACACACCACCACTACTGTAACACACCACCACACTACTGTAACACACCATCACACTACTGTAACACACCACCACACTACTGTAACAACCACCACACTACTGTAACACACCACTCACACTACTGTAACACACCACCACACTACTGTAAACCCACTACTTACCACACATACTGTAACACACATCTGCACACACCACTGCACACCATCCACTGTAACACACCACCACACTACTGTAACACACCACACACTACTGTAAAACCCCCACTACTGTACACCACCACACTACTGTAACACACCACCACACTACTGTAACACACCACCACACTACTGTAACACCACCATCTGCAAACCCCCACACTACTGTAAACACCATCTACACCACACACTACTGTAACATACCACCACACTACTGTAACATCACCACCACACTACTGTAACACACCACCACACTACTGTAACACACCACCACACTACTGTAACACACCACCACACTACTGTAACACACCACCACACTACTGTAACATACCACCACACTACTGTAACACACCACCACACTACTGTAACACACCATCACCACCACCACACTACTGTAACACACCACCACACTACTGTAACAACCACCACACTACTGTACAACACCACACACTACTGTAACACACCATCACACTGCTAACACACTACACCTGTAAACACCACCACACTATGTAACAACCACCACACTACTGTAATACTCACCACTCACCTACTGAACACACCACCTAGTACGTGGTAAACACCACACACCTGTAACACACCACACACTACTGTAACACACCACACATACTGTACAACCACACACGTACACACACACTACTGTAACATACCCTCACACTACGACAACCACACACTAGTCTAGTAGCTAACATATGACACTCACCTGGTAGGTGCGGGTACACACTCACTGGATACGAACAACTACGTAACGGAACACACTCACTGGTGGTAGGTAGCTGGAACACCACATGCGTGAGCTGGTAACACACTCACCTGGTGGTATACTGGTAACACACTCACCTGGTGGTAGGCAGCTGTAGCACACTCACCTGGTGGTAGGTAGCGTGGTAACACACTCACCTGGTGGTAGGTAGCGTGGTAACACACTCACCTGGTGGTAGGTAGCGTGGTAACACACTCAACTGGTGGTAGGTAGCGTGGTAACACACTCACCTGGTGGTAGGTAGCGTGGTAGCACACTCACCTGGTGGTAGGTAGCGTGGTAACACACTCACCTGGTGGTAGGTAGCGTGGTAACACACTCACCTGGTGGTAGGTAGCGTGGTAGCACACTCACCTGGTGGTAGGTAGCGTGGTAGCACACTCACCTGGTGGTGGCTAGGGTAGCGTGGTAACACACTCACCTGGTGGTAGGTAGCGTGGTAACACACTCACCTGGTGGTAGGTAGCGTGGTAACACACTCAGCTGGTGGTAGGTAGCGTGGTAACACACTCAGCTGGTGGTAGGTAGCGTGGTAACACACTCAGCTGGTGGTAGGTAGCGTGGTAACACACTCAGCTGGTGGTAGGTAGCGTGGTAACACACTCAGCTGGTGGTAGTGTGCGTGGGTAACACACTCAGCTGGTGGTAGGTAGCGTGGTAACACACTCACCTGGTGGTAGGTAGCGTGGTAACACACTCAGCTGGTGGTAGGTAGCGTGGTAACACACTCACCTGGTGGTAGGTAGCGTGGTAACACACTCAGCTGGTGGTAGGTAGCGTGGTAACACACTCACCTGGTGGTAGGGTAAAACCCCGGGGGTAATGACACACCTGGTGGTAGGTAGCGTGGTAACACACTCAGCTGGTGGTAGGTAGCGTGGTAACAAACTCAACTGGTGGTAGGTAGCGTGGTAACACACTCAACTGGTGGTAGGTAGCGTGGTAACACACTCACCTGGTGGTAGGTAGCGTGGTAACAAACTCAACTGGTGGTAGGTAGCGTGGTAACACACTCAACTGGTGGTAGGTAGCGTGGTAACACACTCACCTGGTGGTAGGTAGCGTGGTAACACACTCGACTGGTGGTAGGTAGCGTGGTAACACACTACCTGGTGGTAGGTAGCGTGGTAGCACCTCACCTGGTGGTAGGTAGCGTGGTACCACACTCACCTGGTGGTAGGTAGCGTGGTAACACACTCACCTGGTGGTAGGTAGCGTGGTAGCACACCACCTGGTGGTAGGGTAGCAGTGGTAACACACTCACCTGGTGGTGGTGAGCGTGGTAACACACCTGGTGGTAGGTAGCGTGGTAACACACCTGGTGGTAGGTAGCATGGTAACACACCTGGTGGTAGGTAGCATGGTAACACACCTGGTGGTAGGTAGCATGGTAACACACCTGGTGGTAGGTAGCATGGTAACACACCTGGTGGTAGGTAGCGTGGTAACACACCTGGTGGTAGGTAGCGTGGTGACACAATCACCTGGTGGTAGGTAGCGTGGTAGCACACCTGGTGGTAGGTAGCATGGTAACACACCTGGTGGTTGGTAGCGTGGTAACACACCTGGTGGTAGGTAGCATGGTAACACACCTGGTGGTAGGTAGCATGGTAACACACCTGGTGGTAGGTAGCGTGGTAACACACCTGGTGGTAGGTAGCGTGGTAACACACCTGGTGGTAGGTAGCATGGTAACACACCTGGTGGTAGGTAGCATGGTAACACAATCACCTGGTGGTAGGTAACGTGGTAGCACACCTGGTGGTAGGTAGCATGGTAACACACCTGGTGGTTGGTAGCGTGGTAACACACCTGGTGGTAGGTAGCATGGTAACACACCTGGTGGTAGGTGCATGGTAACACACCTGGTGGTAGGAGCATGGTAACACACCTGGTGGTAGGTAGCATGGTAACACACCTGGTGGTAGGTAGCGTGGTAACACACCTGGTGGTAGGTAGCATGGTAACACACCTGGTGGTAGGTAGCATGGTAACACACCTGGTGGTAGTAGGCTGGTAACACACCTGGTGGTGGAGCGTGGTAACACACCTGGTGGTAGGTAGCGTGGTGACACACCTGGTGGTAGGTGGCAGTGGTAACACACCTGGTGGTGGTAGCGTGGTAACACACCTGGTGGTGGTAGCGTGGTAACACACCTGGTGGTAGGTAGCTGGTAACACACCTGGTGGTAGGTAGCGTGGTAACACACCTGGTGGTAGGTAGCGTGGTAACACACCTGGTGGTAGGTAGCGTGTAACACACCTGGTGGTGAGGTAGCGTGGTACACACCTGGTGGTAGGTGTGGTACAATGGTGGTAGAGCTGGACACACCTGGTGGTGGTAGCTGGTAACCACCTGGTGGTAGGTAGCATGGTACACACCTGGTGGTAGGTAGCATGGTAACACACCTGGTGGTAGGTAGCGTGGTAACACACCTGGTGGTAGGTAGCGTGGTAACACACCTGGTGGTAGGTAGCGTGGTAACACACCTGGTGGTAGGTAGCGTGGTAACACACCTGGTGGTAGGTAGCGTGGTAACACACCTGGTGTTAGGTAGCGTGGTAACACACCTGGTGGTAGGTAGCGTGGTAACACACCTGGTGGTAGGTAGCGTTGTAACACACCTGGTGGTAAGTAGCGTGGTAACACACCTGGTGGTAGGTAGCGTGGTAACACACCTGGTGGTAGGTAGCATGGTAACACACCTGGTGGTAGGTAGCATGGTAACACACCTGGTGGTAGGTAGCGTGGTAACACACCTGGTGGTAGGTAGCGTGGTAACACACCTGGTGGTAGGTAGCGTGGTAACACACCTGGTGGTAGGTAGCGTGGTAACACACCTGGTGGTATGTAGCGTGGTAACACACCTGGTGGTAGGTAGCGTGGTAACACACCTGGTGGTAGGTAGCGTGGTAACACACCTGGTGGTAGGTAGCGTGGTAACACACCTGGTGGTAGGTAGCGTGGTAACACACCTGGTGGTAGGTAGCGTGGTAACACACCTGGTGGTAGGTAGCGTGGTAGGGGGAACGACTAGGCGACATCTGGTGGTATGCTCGTGGATCCCTGTGTCGTAGCGCACGGTGCGTCAAGAGGTCGTCGTCACCACTGGTCGTGGAGCCCGAAGACGACGCCGACGAGGACGACACACCCACGCCCACGCCCACGGGCTCCTCCTCGCCCACGCCCACGCCCGCACTTCCTTTCTCGGCCAGGGAGATGAGGTTGGTACTCGCCTCGCCACCATAGCTATCACTGCGCGCTGTAAAAGCCAGTGATTTTTAAGGAAGGTGAATCAAGCCTCCACGGCGCCTCTGCCTCTCTCTCTCTCTCTCTCTCTCTCTCTCTCTCTCTCTCTCTCTCTCTCTCTCTCTCTCTCTCTCTCTCTCTCTCTCTCTCTCTCTCTCTCTCTCTCTCTCTCTCATTTGCCAGCCAGACATTTCTTTAACTGTTTCTACCAAAAATTCTGCAACCCTTACTATCACAATTTTTCCAACCACTACTATTACCACTACTACTGCTACTATTAATAATACTGTTACTACCACCACTACTACTACTAGTACAACTACTACCACCACTGTTACTACTACTACTGCTACTACTTCTACTACCACTACTGCTACTACTACTGCTGCTGCTACTACTACTACTACTACCACTACTACTACCACTACTGTTACTACCACTACTATTACTACCACTACTGCTGCTACTACTACTACTGCTGCTGCTGCTGCTGCTGCTGCTGCTACTATTACTACTACTACCACCACAACTACTGCTACTACTACTCCCACCCCCACATCACCCAGTTCAACCTCCCCCCATGGTTCTTCCCATCTCTCACCTGAGGGGCCCACGTCCTCTGGAGCTGAGTACTGGGAAGATGACCTCGAGGGACCCAGTTGGTGGTAGTTGTGATGGCCGTACTGGTTGTACGAGTGGTAGGAGGGGGTGTGGTTGGCGTGCGGGTGGTGGTTGGCGTGCGGGTGGTGGTTGGCGTGGTGGTGGTGATGGTGGCTGTCGCGGAGGGCAGACGGGAAGCTCTTGGAGGAGGAGAGGCGCGTGGAGGCCTCCTCCTCGCTATCGCTAGAGCTCTCCCCGTCGCCATAGTTGTAGGCAGCGCCTGTGACCAGGACAACAAGAAAGGTGTAACACGTAGGGTGATATCAATAGCTAAGCCCATGTGGATCATTCAGGGGTGTAGACGCTCATGTATGTGGATCATTCAGGAGTGTAGACGCTCATGTATGTGGATCATTCAGGGGTGTAGACGCTCATGTATGTGGATCATTCAGAGGTGTAGACGCTCATGTATGTGGGTCATTCAGGAGTGTAGACGCTCATGTATGTGGATCATTCAGGGGTGTAGACGCTCATGTATGTGGATCATTCAGGAGTTTAGACGCTCATGTATGTGGATCATTCAGGGGTGTAGACGCTCATGTATGTGGATCATTCAGGGGTGTAGACGCTCATGTATGTGGATCATTCAGGGGTGTAGACGCTCATGTATGTGGATCATTCAGGAGTGTAGACGCTCATGTATGTGGATCATTCAGGGGTGTAGACGCTCATGTATGTGGATCCTTCAGGAGTGTAGACGCTCATGTACGTGGATCATTCAGGGGTGTAGACTCTCATGTATGTGGATCATTCAGGAGTGTAGACGCTCATGTATGTGGATCATTCAGGGGTGTAGACGCTCATGTATGTGGATCATTCAGGGGTGTAGACGCTCATGTATGTGGATCATTCAGGAGTGTAGACGCTCATGTATGTGGATCATTCAGGAGTGTAGACGCTCATGTATGTGAGATTTTTCCTGAGTAATTACGAAGGAGAGGAGAGATAATTCCATTTTCCTTCTCTATATTTTGTTTTTCAAAGAATGACGTAGAAAAAGTCAGAGTTGAGAGCCCGTGGGACGTATTTACGATATTTTTAATGTGAATGAAAAGAGACACACAAGATTCCTATCACTATTACTACTACAATATTCGCCTGAGAACTGATCCCCAGGACCCCTCTGACCAGAGGCGCTAGTATAACCCACAATAGTCAACTAACAAACAGGTACCTACTTACTGCTAGGTGGACAGGGGCAGTGGAAGTGACCTGACCAGGTGGTCGGCTGGACAATTATATGAGTGGGTGCGGTTGGGTGTGAATTGGTCCTGACTAGGTTGTGCTACTAGGTCAGATGCAGTGCTCCTTCCTTAAGTGAATGTAACCTGACCTGGCTGGGTCGGGGCATTGGCTTAAGCCGTTGGAGATTTGGACCTGCCTCGCATGGGCCAGTAGGCCTGCTGCAGTGTTCCTTCTTTCTTATGTTCTTATGTTCTTATATAAAGAAACATGCCTAACGTTTCCACCCATGCCAGTGATCGAGCCACGTACACTCAGTAGTGTGAGGTGAGTGCGTTGGCAACCGAGCCATGGGACATATCTATACACATGCTTTTATAGCCTATCAAAATAGATGAACTGAATCTTTTTTTTTTTAATAATGTTCAATGAATGGCATTTCGTAGCACATAACACCACATAACACACAATAACACACAATGACATTTTATATCATAGTAACACCACAAAAGACACTATAACGCTAAATAACACACAATAACACTATATAACACGGTAACACACAATGCCACGTAACACCGCACAACGAACAATAATACCACAGCACACATGAACACTACACAACACTCAAGAACACCACACAACACATTAACACCACAACAGCACATAACATAAATAACACTGCACAACGCACAACACCACATAACACACAGCAACACCACAGGAACACCACATAATACACAGCAACACCACATAACACCCCATAACACACAGCAACACCACAGGAACACCACATAACACGCAGCAACACCACATAACACACAGCAACACCACATAACACACAGCAACACCACATAACACACAGCAACACCACATAACACACAGCAGCACCACATAACACACAGCAACACCAAATAACACACAGCAACACCACATAACACCACAGAAACTGCACAAAAACAACAATAACAAAAGATAATAAAGATCAGTGAAAAACTAAATAAATCTACCACTTTAAATGACCATAATTAAAAATTATGTTTACCAAGTTTAAATAACAATGATCAGTGTTGTTGTCTTAAGGACGGTGATAAAGGGTTCTTTTTAATAACGGGGTTTACTATCATAGTGGAAAAGGATGTAATTAAAGGGTTTAGGCTAGATAACGAGGTTAGATATCCTAGTGTAAATGGTGGCGTTAAATCTCTGATGTCTTAATAACGGTGTTATGTATGGTGTTTAAACCCAGTGAACGACGGATTTAAACAGCTGGGTTTTAATATCGGGGTTGTATATACTATTTAAACCCAGTGAACGACGGATTTAATAGTTGGGTTTTAATATCGGGGTTGTACATGGTGTTTAAAAGGTGAAAGGCTAAGTTAAAAAATGAGTTGAAATATCGGGGTTAAATATCGGTGTAGGGAGTGAGTTCACTGACTCAGAGTGAACCTCATTTCGAAGCTTCAGGTGAACACAACGTGAGGAATATCGGGGTATCGGCGGGACATCTTTAGGAAGTGCTAAATCCGTAAGGGTTATACACTACCTAGGGGAGTAGGAGGAAGTTAAGTTTGATTCAAGGAAGGAGAGAGTGAGAGAGAGAGAGAGAGAGAGAGAGAGAGAGAGAGAGAGAGAGAGAGAGAGAGAGAGAGAGAGAGAGAGAGAGAGAGAGAGAAGGGGGATTAACTCTAATTTCTTGGATAAAGAGCCCTTCACCTGCTTTAAGGAACCCTCCTGAAGGATGGAAACGCTACACCTCTATCTCATTTTTCTCTCTCTCTCTTTCTCTCTCTCTCTCTTCCACTCTTATGCTTCTTCCTTTTTCTCCTGTACTTCTTATCCCTCTTAAGTCTTCTCTTCCTCGTCTTCCTAATTTTCACAAATATATTAAATAAAAATAATTACTATCTCCTAAAGAAAAAAGATAAACTAACCTGGATGACCATAATAACACGACATTGAGAATAAAAGATAAGGAGGGAATTAGGGAAGAAACTCGACAAAATTGCCAATTTAAGTTTCCATGCGACAACATGTGAGTGTCTGTGTTGACACTTAACTGCCTTTAAAAATGTATTATTCCTTTCGCATGCTTTGAGGGAGAGGGTCTGGGTTTATGGGATACGGGGATACCTCTCTCTCTCTCTCTCGGGTTATTGAGGTAGAGGTAAGGGAGCTTATGGGATCCGGGGATACCTCTCTCGGATTATTGAGGTAGAGACAAGAGAGCTTATGGTATAATGAGGGGACCCCGGGTTTATAGGATACGGGGAAACCTCTCTCGGATCGATCCTCGACTGAAACGCTTACCAAGTCAGTCTTTTAAGATTCTACTAATAATCGTATGATGCAGGAAGCTGTTCTCTCTCATCCCCCATCCTAATGGTCCAGCAGCCAAGGAGGTGAACATGGAATTGTTGGATGTTCAACTTTTTTTTTTTTTTTTTTTTGCAGATTTATAACCCTTACGTGTACCTCTAGCAACATGCTCACCAGAGAAGTCAGATTAAAAAATACGGGGAGAGGGGAATTAATGTACAATTATTACGGATTCCATCACACACTGGACTACTCCTTCATGATAAAGTTGATAGGTTTGTCAACAAATGTACCCTGAAGAAAAATGTAGAATATAACTTTTGTGTCTGTCTAGCAAGAGGAATAATAGCAGGAAAACAGTAAATAACCAATAACTAAGCTGAATGTTATAGGAATGCAGCTAGAAGCCTGAGTAGATCTATAACCCACTATGATAACATGAATGTAGGTATGTTTATTGAGCACCTTGCAATGTGAACAGACTAACTGATGCTGTAGTATCCAGGCTTAGGCTTAGTTACAAGTGCTTCTGGTAGTTTGGCAGACACAAAGATGATGATCAAACCAAATGCAAAGTATGTGGTCAGCCCTATGGTCACTATTTTGAATACTGTGTGCTTAATTGTCCACTTATTGAGGAATATAGAGATAGTATAATAACCTATATGCTATGTCATGTAAAGTAATACCAGCAGTTAGTGGTGCTGTTATAAGAGCAAGTGGAGTCTTCAACCAGTGGTGGACTGTGAAGGCCACTGGAATCTTCAACCAGTGGTGGACTATGAAAGCCACTGAGTCTTCAACCAGTGGTAGACTATGAAAGCCACTGGAGTCTTCAACCAGTGGTGGACTATGAAAGCCACTGGAGTCTTCAACCAGTGGTGGACTGTGAAGGCCACTGGAGTCTTCAACCAGTGGTGGACTATGAAAGCCACTGGAGTCTTCAACCAGTGGTGGACTGTGAAGGCCACTGGAGTCTTCAACCAGTGGTGGACTATGAAAGCCACTGGAGTCTTCAACCAGTGCTGGACTATGAAAGCCACTGAGTCTTCAACCAGTGGTGGACTATGAAAGCCACTGGAGTCTTCAACCAGTGGTGGACTATGAAAGCCACTGGAGTCTTCAACCAGTGGTGGACTATGAAAGCCACTGGAGTCTTCAACCAGTGGTGGACTGTGAAGGCCACTGGAGTCTTCAACCAGTGGTGGACTATGAAAGCCACTGGAGTCTTCAACCAGTGGTGGACTATGAAAGCCACTGAGTCTTCAACCAGTGGTGGACTATGAAAGCCACTGGAGTCTTCAACCAGTGGTGGACTATGAAAGCCACTGGAGTCTTCAACCAGTGGTGGACTATGAAAGCCACTGGAGTCTTCAACCAGTGGTGGACTATGAAAGCCACTGGAGTCTTCAACCAGTGGTGGACTGTGAAGGCCACTGGAGTCTTCAACCAGTGGTGGACTATGAAAGCCACTGGAGTCTTCAACCAGTGGTGGACTATGAAAGCCACTGAGTCTTCAACCAGTGGTGGACTATGAAAGCCACTGGAGTCTTCAACCAGTGGTGGACTATGAAAGCCACTGGAGTCTTCAACCAGTGGTGGACTATGAAAGCCACTGGAGTCTTCAACCAGTGGTGGACTGTGAAGGCCACTGGAGTCTTCAACCAGTGGTGGACTGTGAAGGCCACTGGAGTCTTCAACCAGTGGTGGACTGTGAAGGCCACTGGAGTCTTCAACCAGTGGTGGACTGTGAAGGCCACTGGAGTCTTCAACCAGTGGTGGACTGTGAAGGCCACTGTAGTCTTCAACCAGTGGTGGACTGTGAAGGCCACTGGAGTCTTCAACCAGTGGTGGACTATGAAAGCCACTGAGTCTTCAACCAGTGGTGGACTATGAAAGCCACTGGAGTCTTCAACCAGTGGTCGAGTATGAAAGCCACTGGAGTCTTCAACCAGTGGTGGATTATGAAAGCCACTGGAGTCTTCAACCAGTGGTGGACTGTGAAGGCCACTGGAGTCTTTAACCAGTGGTGGACTGTGAAGGCCACTGGAGTCTTCAACCAGTGGTGGACTGTGAAGGCCACTGAAGTCTTCAACCAGTGGTGGACTGTGAAGGCCACTGGAGTCTTCAACCAGTGGTGGACTATGAAAGCCACTGGAGTCTTCAACCAGTGGTGGACTATGAAAGCCACTGGAGTGTTCAACCAGTGGTGGACTATGAAAGTCACTGGAGTCTTCAACCAGTGGTGGACTATGAAAGCCACTGGAGTCTTCAACCAGTGGTGGACTATGAAAGCCACTGGAGTCTTCAACCAGTGGTGGACTATGAAAGCCACTGGAGTCTTCAACCAGTGGTGGACTATGAAAGCCACTGGAATCTTCAACCAGTGGTGGACTATGAAAGCCACTGGAGTCTTCAACCAGTGGTGGACTATGAAAGCCACTGGAGTCTTCAACCAGGGGTGGACTACGAAAGCCACTGGAGTCTTCAACCAGTGGTGGACTACGAAAGTCACTGGAGTCTTCAACCAGTGGTGGACTACGAAAGCCACTGGAGTCTTCAACCAGTGATGGACTATGAAAGCCACTGGAGTCTTCAATCAGTGGTGGACTATGAAAGCCACTGGAGTCTTCAACCAGTGGTGGACTATGAAAGCCACTGAAATCTTCAACCAGTGGTGGACTATGAAAGCCACTGGAGTCTTCAACCAGTGGTGGACCATTAAAGTCCGCTGAGCTCGTCAATCTGAGCGACACACGCTATAAAACCAGCGAGCACTTCTTACGACTTGCGTTATTTGGCTTGTCTCACACTTATCTGCCTGCCTTCTCAACTCTCTCTCTCTCTCTCTCTCTCTCTCTCTCTCTCTCTCCGGCACCAGCTCTCAACCCTCTTCGTCACCTCATCAATGCTGACCTCCCTTTCGTCCCCTTCTATTTCCCTCCTTCTTCCCACCTACTTCTCAGCCTTGTTATTCTCTCCTCTGTGAAGTAGCTTTACTGCCCGCTGTTTCGAATCATTCTCATGCTTGGACTTTCTGCCATATTCTGGCACTGTTCCCACGTCTGGTGCCTGCTGTATGGACCTCTCTGGCACTGTTCCCATGTCTGGTGCCTACTATATGGATAACCCCCCTCCCCTCTCTCCATCTTGGCACAAGCCACACCGTATGCCTCCCCTTCCTCGCTGGCACTTTTTCCTCTTACTGCCTGGAACTCTTACGCGTGGCACCCTTCTCTCTGTACGAAATTCTTCCCTCTTTCTATATGGCACGCTTCATCCCTTCTGAACGGCACTCTTCCCACTCGCTGACTGTCACTTCCCGGGAAGGAAATTTAAAGCAAACATAGAAAAGAGCAAAATGATGAGAGCAACAAAAACTTTAGGCAGTAAAAAGTTTGAAAAGTAGATTGGAGGGATGGAATATAGAGTATGTTGTCTGGCGGTGTTCTTTCTCCCTTGTTGTCCGGACCGTGTGCGTCTTCCACTCTTCACACTGCCTTTCTCTTAATAGCGTAACTTGTGGGATTATCCACGTGTAACTACAGGAGCAGAGCCATTTACGCGGTGTCACGCCTTCGGCGTTTGTAACTTCAGGAACGGAATTGTGCTCGAAGTCTTCAGTGTTTATAACTACAGGAGCAGAGCTATGATCCTGGTGTCCTGCCTTCAGTGTTTATAACTACAGGAGCAGAGCTATGATCCTGGTGTCCTGCCTTCAGTGTTTATAACTACAGGAGCAGAGCTATGATCCTGGTGTCCTGCCTTCAGTGTTTATAACTACAGGAGCAGAGCTATGATCCTGGTGTAGTGCCTTCAGTGTTTATAACTACAGGAGCAGAGCTATGATCCTGGTGTCCTGCCTTCAGTGTTTATAACTACAGGAGCAGCGCTATGATCCTGGTGTCCTGTCTTCAGTGTTTATAACTACAGGAGCAGAGCTATGATCCTGGTGTCCTGCCTTCAGTGTTTATAACTACAGGAGCAGAGCTATGATCCTGGTGTCCTGCCTTCAGTATTTATAACTACAGGAGCAGAGCTATGAACCTGGTGTCCTATCTTCAGTGTTTATAACTAAAGGAGCAGAGCTATGTTACCCTGCCCATTGTATCAACAACTACAAGAGAAAAATCAGAAAGAATTATAAACACAACTAGACAGCGAGAAAATCTAGATGGATTCACAATTCTGCCTTCCAGCCAGTCCTCTGACAGCAAACACAACCGCACTGTTAAAAGCTAAATCAAAATAGGTAACTTAACCTCTAGCCCTTTTAAGGAGACGGTGTAGGCAGGAAACACACAGTGCAAGTAAGCCGTTGACGGTATATACGCCATGATGTGTGGTACGTGTTACTAAATGTATGTTGGGGAAATTTGTAGAAATCTTACACAACACATCAGAGAACAGAGTGTGTTTGTGCGTGAGTGCGTGCGTGTACTTGTATTTTCCGAGTTTAGAGAGAGAGAGAGAGAGAGAGCAGGAGGGGGTAGTAACAGCTGTTTCTCTTTAATTCTGTAAAAATTTGACGACTAGTAAACCACTGAGTAATATGTAGCTCTCTCTCTCTCTCTCTCTCTCTCTCTCTCTCTCTCTCTCTCTCTCTCTCTCTCTCTCTCTCTCTCTCTCCCTCCCTCCCTCTTCCTTCCTCAAGCGAGGTTCATCTCTTACAGTATCCCGTCTCTTCATGTCTCACAAACATCCTCCCATAAGAGATTCTTCTTCCCAGAAGACTCCTATCTCCAACATTCTCCTCTCCAACATTCTCCTCTTTGCAACATTCTCATCTTTGCAACATTCTCCTCTCTGCAACATTCTCCTCTCTCCAACATTCTCATCTCTGCAACATTCTCCTGACCTTGTGTTCAAGAACTGAAGGAGCCTTGTGTGTTGTAAACACTTCTTGGACGACTCTTACTAGAGGGGTCCCCCATCCACTTGTCAACAAGACCTTAATAATAATAATAATATCTTTATTTCTACAAGTACATGTACAAGGTATACAGGCCTAGTTGACATCAATGACATACTACTATACAGAAAGCCCCTTGTTATGTAGAGCATTTCGGGCAAATTAGGTCAGTTTTGTCCCAGGATGCGACCCACACCAGTCGACTAAAACCCAGGTACCCATTTTACTGATGGGGAACAGACAACCAGTATAAAGAAATACGCCCATTGTTTCTACCCTCCCTGCGAATCGAACCCTGACCCTCGCCGTGTGAAGCGAGAGCTTTAGCCACCAGGCATAACCTCATTACAACAAGCGCAATTTAATTTAGCCTAATCCAACTAAATATATTTTAGATAAGTTTACAATAATTTAATAAACAAACACAATTAAATATATTTTTTTTCGTTAGGTTCAGAATGAGTTTTGCGAAATTATGTCATACACAAATTTTCGCTTGACTTATTCGGCAAGAAGAGCATTGCTATTTAAGGCAAAAATTGCAAGTTTTACCTATTCGGCACGACACACACACACATTATATATATATATATATATATATATATATATATATATATATATATATATATATATATATATATATGAGGTGAAATAAGCTCATTACAAGCCAGGTGCTCCGGGGTGTGGGGGATGACAACGCCTAGCTTCGGCTAGGTGCCCCATACTTGTCGGGGTCTGGCTGTGTGTGGCGTAAATACTACTGCGTACTCTGATGCAGAGTGCGCAGGTTCGAGTCCAGTTCTGGACTGAGAGAAAATGTTTATAATTTTTTTTATCTTGTTTGCGATTTGTTAAAAAAACACACATACACACACACATACACGTATATATATATATATATGAGCACGTAATACGCAGATGTACGCAATGACGCAAGATCTCCTAGGCACGTTGCCTAGGCAACGTGCCACGCCTCTCTCAGCTTCCCTCATCCCTTGTCCCCCACACATCATCTCCCATCTCTCTTCCTCCTCTCATTTTCTCTCTCTTCCTTCTCTGCATTTCTCCGCTGTTCTTCTCTCTCTCTCTTCCTCTGCTCTCTCTCTTTTGCTCTCTTCTCTCTTGTTCCTTTGTTCTCTTTCTACCTTCTCCTCCTCTTCTCTTTACTAACTCTCTCTTCCTGCTCCAATTCTTTTTCCATCGCAGTAGAAGCGGAAGGCTATGTTAGGGAAAAGACAGACGAACAGAGATAGATAAATAGACAGATAGATAGAGCGTCAGTATAGACCACTAGAGATATCTTGCCACTACCCCACAGCCATCAACCACCACTCAACCATCAACCATCACTCAACAATCAACCACCACTCAACCATCAACTACCACTCAACCATCAACCACCACTCACCCATCAACTACCACTCAACCATCAACCACCACACACCCATCAACCACTCAACCATCAACTACCACTCAACCATCAACCACCACTCAACCATCAACCATCACTCACCCATCAACTACCACTCAACCATCAACCACCACACACCCATCAACCACTCAACCATCAACTACCACTCAACCATCAACCACCACTCAACCATCAACCACCACTCAACCATTAACCACCACTCAACCATCAACCACCACTCAACAATCAACCACCACTCAACCATCAACCACCACTCAACCATCAACCACCACACACCCATCAACCACTCAACCATCAACCACCACTCAACCATCAACCACCACTCAACCATCAACCACCACTCAACCATCAACCACCACTCAACTATCAACCACCACTCAACCATCAACCACCACTCAACAATCAACCACCACTCAACCATCAACCACCACTCAACCATCAACCACCACTCAACCATCAACCACCACTCAACCATCAACCACCACTCAACCATCAACCACCACTCAACCATCAACCACCACTCAACCATCAACCACCACTCAACTATCAACCACCACTCAACCATCAACCACCACACACCCATCAACCACTCAACCATCAACTACCACTCAACCATCAACCACCACTCAACCATCAACCACCACTCAACCATTAACCACCACTCAACCATCAACCACCACTCAACAATCAACCACCACTCAACCATCAACCACCACTCAACCATCAACCACCACACACCCATCAACCACTCAACCATCAACCACCACTCAACCATCAACCACCACTCAACCATCAACCACCACTCAACCATCAACCACCACTCAACCATCAAATACCAAGGAGATAAATTGATTAAACTACAATAAGATTCTTTTGGTACGAAATTAGTAATTTTTACATTAACATAAATAAAAAATATATATCTTTAAACGTATAAGAGAAAATTTCAGAAAGGAGTTAATTTTAAATGAGTTCTTCCTAATTGACCAGTTTTACCTATTCGGCACGACATATATATATTTACATACGTACGATATTTGCAACCGGAGATGACCGTGGTTGTTGCCACTGTCCTGGCTGACGTTCAGACAACTTCAGCAGAGTCGAGTGGAGCTTAAACTCTGCAATTGCTTAATTCTGTACTCACCTTGTGCTCACTTAATAGTGGTTGCAGGGGGAAGGAGGCTAGTCTCAGCACTTGGCCCCGCCTCTCCGCTGCCCGCTACTGGATTCACTCTCTTCTGCCTGACTGAGCCTTGTCATACCTATTCTTAAAGCTATGTATGGAGTCTGTCTCTACTACTTTATTGTCAAGGTCGTTCTACTCCCTAGCCACTCTAAGGCTAAAGAAGTATTTCCTAGCATCCACCCAACAGAGAGAGAGAAAGAGAGAGAGAGAGAGTCTAGCACAGCATGCCCTTGGCACTCTGCCCCAGGACACACGTGGAGCTCAATATTCATCAAGAATGCCAAGAAACCATTATCCAGTGCCTTAAATATTCTATGGAGAAGGAGCCTAGACACGGGGAGAGAGAGAGAGAGAGAGAGAGAGAGAGAGAGAGAGAGAGAGAGAGAGAGAGAGAGAGAGAGAGAGAGAGAGAGAGAGAGGAAATCTCTTGCCCACAGCTGCTCCCATCTTCACCTATTTCCCTTTCTGTATGTTTCATAACAGTAAAAATAAATAAAAACAATACTAGGTATGGCTTTTAAAGAGCTAAGGCAGGAAACAACTCTTAGCTTGTAAACAAAGGTAGCAACTCTTAACCCAGCCCTGTAAAAACTCTTGTACAAAAAGGATCTCATATGTCTTACCGAGTTCCTTAAGCTTGTCTGGGTTGGAGACGGGGGCTTCGTCGCAACAAGGTAAGCCAGTAACTGTGTAGAAGCAGAGTTTCTTGTTCAGGTAGAGGAACAAAACGAAGAGGAACACCACGAACGCCGCCACCGCTCCCAGGAATGCTGTCGCCTCCACCGGCACTATGGGGGAAGGAGAACGGTGGTGATTAGTGATGGTGAGGGGCGGTGAGTAGTGGTCGTGCTGAATATCAGAGATGGTGAGGAGGGGGGAAAGGGAGGGAGATAGAGAGATGGTCAGTGGTAATGAGATAGAGAGATGGTCAGTGAGGGACTATTCTGAAATATCCTTAAACCACTGTCTCAACACACACACACACACAAATTCGTGAAAACCTTCCGATAGTAACATCTTTATAAAATCAACAAATTATGAGCAGTCTTTTGTGTTCACACACAATAAATGAGATATAACCTCCACTAGTCCCGCCATACTATCAATCTTGCTCACCAGTATTTCTCTGGATAATACATCAGTTAAGAAACAACCCTCGTGAGGGGTATCCCTTTGAGTTCATAGTTTCATCTCCTGTCCTACCATACATAGCAATAGACATTAACGCTAAATTTCCAAGATATTGCATCAGTTATGGAGAAACACCTCTGGGAAGCCTCCAGCGTAATCAACTTCGACAAGAAGAATAAAAAGAAGTTTCTTTGTTCGACCAGCTGATGGGTTCGAGTCTGACCGAAACGTCGTCATAAATTTCGGTCTTCTGCGTGCGGGTTATATGCGTGAACTGCGACATTTCATTATCATTCACGTCACCAAATATCTCGAGAGATAGTTAATGTATCTTAAGATGTTATCCTCGTGTCTCTAAGATGCATTCCTGGCACTGTTAAGATGCTGCCCTCCTTCCTCCAAGCTGTAGTCCTCAAGTCTCCAAGACACAGGTCTCAGTCTTCGTCGTGGTCACCTTCAGGAAACGCTACTGTGCTGGGCACTGCATCCCAGCCAGTCAGACCCATCAAGAACAATGTCAACCAACAGGATAATCTGGGAAGAAAGCCACAGCATCTCTTCACCAGACGGAGATAAACCAGGAAGTCAATTACAAAGATTAAAAATAAGGCAATAGCACAACACAAAGCATCTATCTTATATACTACATCCGAGGTACTTAATGTGACTATAATTCAATATTTTTTCTTATGTACCACATCTCTCATATGTATTGTACCCTTGCTTTTGTTAATTCTGAGATATAGACATTAAGAAGCAAGTGTATACGACAAGGAAAGAGAGAGAGAGAAAGAGAGAGAGAGAGAGAGAGAGAGAGATAGATAGAGAGAGAGAGAGAGAGAGAGAGAGAGAGAGAGAGACAGACAGACAGACAGACAGACAGAAAGCAACTCACACAGACTCAGGATAAGGGTAAGACAGGATAGGGGAAAAAAATTAGAACAGAATACAGTGGAAGAAAGATGTGGATAACGTAGAGAGTCACTAATGGAAGACGATATGCGGCAGTGAAATGTAGAGTTATTAGAGGAGGCAGATATGTTACAGAAGAGGAAAATGTCGAACAATACCAAGAGGAATCACACTGTGTAGTTCGTGAAGAGAAGACTAGATAAGAGGAAAAAAGGGGCGCCCTCTTCACTTCTTCTTTGGTAGTGATTCTGCGAACGATCTGTTCTGCTAATGGTTCAAAGAACGACCCGCTCCACTAGTGGTTCCAAGAACAACCCGCTCTGCTAGTGGTTCCAAGAACAACCCGCTCTGCTAGTAGCACCAAGAACGACCCGCTCCGATAGTGATTCCAAGAACGACCCGCTTCGCTAGTGCCACCAAGAACGACCCTCTTCGCTAGTGCCACCAAGAGGACCCGCTCCGCTAGTGGCACCAAGAACGACCCGTTCCGCTAGTGGCATCAAGACGGACCCGTTCCGCTAGTGGTTCCAAGAACGACTCGCTCCACTACCTTCAGGTCGTGCACTAGCAAGTGGTTTCCTCCCTTCCTCCCCTCCCCTCCAAACACACAGACAGCGTGCTGCCGAGCAGTACTGAGCGTGAAGACATTGTTTACGTTGCTCAAGCAAGGAGTGCTAGTCCTGGGACTCCCAGGTCAGCCACTGTTGTTTACCCTGCCACACTTATTCTGGTGATAGGAATGGTACTGGTGCTTTTTTGAAGACACCGACTGAATGTTTACCCGTGTATCTCCCTGTGTGTCTGTTCTCTTGCCTGCCAGTCTGTCTGTCTATCTGTCAATCTTGCATGTCTGCCTTCTAGTTCGTCTATCTGCCTTCTGTATATTTTGTCTGCCAGTCTGCACTGCGAAAAGTGGGTCATAATAAGCGTGTATGCACCTGGAGAAGAGAGGAGTGTAGAGGAGAGAGAGAGATTTTGGGAGATGTTAAGCGAATGTATAGGAACTTTTGAACCAAATGAGAGAGTAATTGTGGTAGGGGACCTAAATGCTAAAGTGGGAGAAACATGCAGAGAGGGTGTAGTAGGTAAGTTTGGGGTGCCAGGTGTAAATGATAATGGGAGCCCTTTGATTGAACTTTGTATAGAAAGGGGTTTAGTTATAGGTAATACATATTTTAAGAAAAAAAGGATAAATAAGTATACAAGATATGATGTAGGGCGTAATGACAGTAGTTTGTTGGACTATGTATTGATAGATAAAAGACTGTTGAGTAGACTTCAGGATGTACATGTTTATAGAGGGGCTACAGATATATCAGATCACTTTTAGTTATAGCTACAGTGGGAGTAAAAGGTAGATGGGATACAAGGAAAATAGAATCAGTAAGTAAAGAGAGGTGAAGGTTTATAAACTAAAAGAGGAGGCAGTTAGGGTAAGATATAAACAACTATTGGAGGATAGATGGGCTAGTGAGAGTGTAGGCAATGGGGTCGAAAATGTATGGGGTAGATTTAAAAATGTAGTGTTAGAGTGTTCAGCAGAAGTTTGTGGTTACAGGCGAGTGGGTGCGGAGGGAAGAGGAGCGATTGGTGGAATGATGATGTAAAGAGAGTAGTAAGGGAGAAAAAGTTAGCATATGAGAGGTTTTTACAAAGTAGAAGTGATGCAAGGAGGGAAGAGTATATGGAGAGAAAAGAGAGGTTAAAAGAGTGGTGAAGCAATGTAAAAAGAGAGCAGATGAGAGAGTGGGTGAGATGTTATCAGCAAATTTTGTTGAAAATAAGAAAAAGTTTTGGAATGAGATTAATAAGTTGAGGAAGCCTAGAGAACAAATGGATTTGACAGTTAAAAATAGGAGAGGAGAGTTATTAAATGGAGAGTTAGAGGTATCGGGAAGATGGAGAGAATATTTTGAGGATTTGTTAAATGTTGATGAAGACAGGGAAGCTGTGATTTCGTGTGTAGGGCAAGGAGGAATAACATCTTGTAGGAGTGTGGAAGAGCCAGTTGTGGGTGTAGGGAAGTTCGTGAGGCAGTGGGTAGAATGAAAGGGGTAAGGCAGCTGGGATTGATGGGATAAAGATAGAAATGTTAAAAGCAGGTGGGGATATAATTTTGGAGTGGTTGGTGCTATTATTTAATAAATGTATGGAAGAGGGTAAGGTACCTAGGGATTGGCAGAGAGCGTGTATTGTTCCTTTGTATAAAGGCAAAGGGGACAAAAGAGAGTGCAAAAATTATAGGGGAATAAGTCTGTTGAGTGTACCTGGTAAAGTGTATGGTAGAGTTATTATTGAAAGAATTAAGAGTAAAACAGAAAGCAGGATAGCAGATGAACAAGGGGGCTTTAGGAAAGGTAGGGGTGTGTAGACCAAGTGTTTACAGTGAAACATATAGGTGAACAGTATTTGGATAAGGGTAAAGATGTTTTTGTGGCATTTATGGATTTGGAAAAGGCGTATGATAGGGTAGATAGGGGGCAATGTGGCAGATGTTGCAGGTGTATGGAATAGGAGGAAGGTTACTGAAAGCAGTGAAGAGTTTTTATGAGGATAGTGAGGCTCAGGTTAGAGTGTGTAGGAGGAAGGGGACTATTTCCCAGTAAAAGTGGGCCTTAGACAAGGATGTGTGATGTCACCGTGGTTGTTCAATATATTTATAGATGGGGTTGTAAGAGAA
Source organism: Cherax destructor (assembly GCA_009830355.1). Classification (NCBI taxonomy): domain Eukaryota; kingdom Metazoa; phylum Arthropoda; class Malacostraca; order Decapoda; family Parastacidae; genus Cherax; species Cherax destructor. The sequence goes on from WNWK01000643.1 coordinate 333,055, forward strand.
GTGAATGCGAGGGTCTTGGCAAGAGGTGTTGGGCTAAAAGATAAAGAAGCAAATACAAAGTGGGAGTTGTCACAGTTGCTTTTTGCTGATGACACTGTGCTTTGGGAGATTCTGAAGAGAAGCTGCAGAGGTTGGTGGATGAATTTGGTAGGGTGTGTAAAAGAAGAAAATTGAAAGTGAATATAGGAAAGAGTAAGGTGATGAGAATAACAAAAAGAATAGGTGACGAAAGATTGGATATCAGATTGGAGGGAGAGAGTATGGAGGTGGTGAATGTATTCAGATATTTGGGAGTGGACATGTCGGCGGATGGGTCTATGAAGGATGAGGTGAATCATAGAATTGATGAGGGGAAAAGGGTGAGTGGAGCACTTCGGAGTCTGTGGAGACAAAGAACCTTGTCCATGGAAGTAAAGAGGGGAATGTATGAGAGTATAGTTATACCAACGCTCTTATATGGGTGTGAAGCATGGGTGATGAATGTTGCAACGAGGAGAAGGCTGGAGGCAGTGGAGATGTCATGTCTGAGGTCAATGTGTGGTGTGAATATAATGCAGAGAATTCGGAGTTTGGAAATTAGGAGGAGGTGCAGGATTACCAAAACGATTGTCCAGAGAGCTGAGGAGGGGTTGTTGAGGTGGTTTGGACATGTAGAGAGAATGGAACGAGACAGAGTGACTTCGAGAGTGTATAAATCTGTAGTGGAGGGAAGGCGGGGTAGGGGTCGGCCTAGGAAAGGTTGGAGGGAGGGGTAAAGGAAGTTTTGTGTGCGAGGGCTTGGATTTCCAGCAAGCATGTGTGAGCGTATTTGATAGGAGTGAATGGAGGCATATGGTTTTAATACTTGACGTGCTGTTGGAGTGTGAGCAAAGTAACATTTATGAAGGGATTCAGGGAAACCGGCAGGCCGGACTTGAGTTCTGGAGATGGGAAGTACAGTGCCGGCACTCTGAAGGAGGGGTGTAAATGTTGCAGTTTTATAACTGTAGTGTAAAGCACCCTTCTGGCAAGACAGTGATGGAGTGAATGATGATGAAAGTTTTTCTTTTTCGGGCCACCCTGCCTTGGTGGGAATCGGCCGATGTGTTAATAAAAAAAAAAAATAATATATATATATATATATATATATATACCACGACTACAACCTCCACGACTACCACCACTACTACTACCTCCACGACTACACGACTACCACCACCTCCACGACTACCACCACCTCCACGACTACCACTACCACCACCTGTGCTTACCCACAGGTACACCAGGGAAGCAGCAGTGCCACAAAGCAACACATGGTGCCACTGTACCTTAAAGACGAGTGACAGGATGGTGCCATCTCCAGGTCATTCCCTTCAAGGGGAACACTCTGAAGAGGCTCCAGGGCTCTTGATCCAGGGCATTAGAGTTACCCCTCTCGTAACCTCTTAAACCTAATTACCTTCCATTCCTTACGGGTTTAGCGCTTTCCCAAGTAATATATTATTAATTTCACATTTTTAAATATCATCTTCCTGTCCATTTTTCCTCTGAGGGCGAAACGTTGAAGGTGTTCGTGGCGACACGGTAACACAACCATGCGGTGTATCCCCTTACTGCATGCGCTAAATGCCCTTAATGCATGCGCTGCGTGGCAGTACATACGCTGTATGCCCTTGTTGCATGGATGCGGCTCACTGGTAAAGAAACTACGTTTCGCTCTGCGTAGAGCTTTGTCAGATCTCTTGTTTCGCTCTGTATATAGCTTTGTCAGGTCCTTGTTGCTCTCCTTGTAGAGCTTTGCCAGGTCCTTGTTGCTTTCCTTGTAGAGCTTTGCCAAGTTCTTGTTGCTTTCCTTGTAGAGCTTTGTCAGGTCCTTGTTGCTCTCCTTGTAGAGCTTTGCAAGGTCCTTGTTGCTCTCCTTATAGAGCTTTGCCAGGTCCTTTTTGCTCTCCTTGTAGAGCTTTGCCAGGTCCTTGTTGCTCTCCTTATAGAGTTTTGCCAGGTCCTTGTTGCTCTCCTTATAGAGCTTTATAAGGTCCTTGTTGCTCTCCTTGTAGAGCTTTGTCAAGTCCTTGTCGCGGTTCTTATAGAGCTTTCTCATCTCTCGTTTCGCTGTGTAGAGAATTATCATGCCCTTAGTTCACACTGTCTAGAGCTTTATCTGATGTACAGCGTTATCATATCCTTGCTTTGTTTTGAGCAGAGCTTTATCAAGCATTAGTGTTACTCTGCGTAGAGCTTCAAGTTATCATAACCAAACAGAGCTCTACAAGGAGTCACACGTCCCCCTAACAAAAAGTTTTTTTTTCCAAAACATGTGTCTTTTTCCCTCACTGTTGTAGGCAGTATGTTGCCTGTGTTGGCAGTATGTTGCCTGTGTTGGCGGTATGTTGCCTGTGTTGGCGGTATGTTGCCTGTGTTGGCAGTATGTTGCCTGTGTTGGCGGTATGTTGCCTGTGTTGGCGGTATGTTGCCTGTGTTGGCGGTATGTTGCCTGTGTTGGCGGTATGTTGCCTGTGTTGGCGGTATGTTCCCTGTGTTGGCGGTATGTTGCCTGTGTTGGCGGTATGTTGCCTGTGTTGGCGGTATGTTGCCTGTGTTGGCAGTATGTTGCTTGTGTTGGCAGTATGTTGCTTGTGTTGGCAGTATGTTGCTTGTGTTGGCAGTATGTTGCTTGTGTTGGCAGTATGTTGCTTGTGTTGGCGGTATGTTGCCTGTGTTGGCGGTATGTTGCTTGTGTTGGCAGTATGTTGCTTGTGTTGGCAGTATGTTGCTTGTGTTGGCAGTATTTTGCTTGTGTTGGCAGTATGTTGCTTGTGTTGGCAGTATGTTGCCTGTGTTGGCGGTATGTTGCTTGTGTTGGCAGTATGTTGCTTGTGTTGGCAGTATGTTGCTTGTGTTGGCAGTATGTTGCTTGTGTTGGCGGTATGTTGCCTGTGTTGCCAGTATGTTGCTTGTGTTAAAGGTATGTTGCCTGTGTTGGCGGTATGTTGCTTGTGTTGGCAGTATGTTGCCTGTGTTGGCAGTATGTTGCTTGTGTTGGCAGTATGTTGCTTGTGTTGGCAGTATGTTGCTTGTGTTGGCGGTATGTTGCTTGTGTTGGCAGTATGGTGCTTGTGTTGGCAGTATGTTGCTTGTGTTGGCAGTATGTTGCTTGTGTTGGCAGTATGTTGCTTGTGTTGGCGGTATGTTGCCTGTGTTGGCGGTATGTTGCCTGTGTTGGCGGTATGTTGCCTGTGTTGGCGGTATGTTGCCTGTGTTGGCGGTATATTGCCTGTGTTGGCGGTATGTTGCTTGTGTTGGCAGTATGTTGCTTGTGTTGGCGGTATGTTGCCTGTGTTGGCGGTATGTTGCCTGTGTTGGCGGTATGTTGCCTGTGTTGGCGGTATATTGCCTGTGTTGGCGGTATGTTGCCTGTGTTGGCGGTATGTTGCCTGTGTTGGCGGTATGTTGCCTGTGTTGGCGGTATGTTGCCTGTGTTGGCGGTATGTTGCCTGTGTTGGCGGTATGTTGCCTGTGTTGGCTGTATGTTGCCTGTGTTGGCGGTATGTTGCCTGTGTTGGCGGTATGTTGCCTGTGCTGGCAGTATGTTGCTTGTTTCGGCAGTATGTTGCTTGTATTGGCAGTATGTTTTTTGAGACAAACAGTTCAGTGTTTACCGTGTCTTAGGAACGCAGTTTTGGAAGTTCTCTCCTTCCTGGTTGCAGTACCAACACTGGTTACAGTGACTGTATTGTATACAGGGCGTTCACTCTCATGAAATCCTAGGGAATTATAGCAGGTCCGGTCTATCATTCACCGATATCGATGTAAATGGTGTGGTGATATAGTCAGGCTGTGGTATAGATTGTGTGGTGATATAGACAGGTTGTGGTGTAGATGGTGTGGTGATATATACAGGTTGTGGTGTAGATGGTGTGGTGATATATACAGGTTGTGGTGTAGATGGTGTGGTGATATAGACAGGTTGTGGTGTAGATGGTGTGGTGATATATACAGGTTGTGGTGTAGATGGTGTGGTGATATATACAGGTTGTGGTGTAGATGGTGTGGTGATGAAGGTGAGGATGTGGATAAATACGTTTATTTACAGTATGCAACATTTACGGAAGGAAACGTTCCATAGGATCGAAAGGCTCACTCTTTGGCGAAACGTTTTCTTATCATAAATGCGCTTGACTGGACATAAATGCGCTTGACTGGACATAAATGCGCTTGACTGGACATAAATGGCTTTATCCACCAGCTTTATACCCAATTATCCAGCCTTTTAAATAATAAGAAAAACTTGTATTCAAGATGTAGATGGAGGCAAAAAATTTATAATGTTAGGTAAATGAGCATAGATGCAACGTTTCGCCCTCCGGAAACTTTGTTAAGCCGTTACGGCTCGACACAGAGCCGTAACGTCTCGACACAGAGCCGTAACGTCTCGACACAGAGCCGTAACGTCAGTGTGTTACGGAGTGACTAATGTCAGGTCCCTCAACCCCATTCTTCTAAAAAGGCACTAGTTTCTTTCTTGCTGTTATTTATTACTGTTGGTGTTGTCACTATTAATGTGTGTCAGAGAGAGAGAGAGAGAGAGAGAGAGAGAGAGAGAGAGAGAGAGAGAGAGAGAGAGAGAGGGAGAGAGAGAGGGAGGGAGAGAATGCATGAATCAATATCGTCAGCTTCCAAGTCGGCGGCGTGGTACTGGCTTCCGCTTCCTGGTGAAGTTTTGTGTGTGTGTGTGTTTGTATCTCTCTCTCTCTCACTCTCTCTCTCTCTCTCTCTCTCTCTCTCTCTCTCTCTCTCTCTCTCTCTCTCTCTCTCTGCGTCGTCTTGCAATGCACTCCCACAGAGAAGATACACCCTATGCCTCCAGGCTCTCCTGTCTGTCATGAGGTGCATCCAGGTCATGTAGTGTCATTCACACCTATGCAGCGAAGTGCTGCTGGCACTCATGTCAGGCAGTGTCACTGGAGTGCCACCTCGCTTAATATTATGGTCATCCTCAATCAGAAAAATGTGCATATAGCATGGGTAGCCTATTTGTAAACGAAGTGGTGATGGGTATTGGAAGATGTTGGGGTGGTTGGGGAAGGGGAAACAGACGGTGGGTAGGTCAATGAATCTCTAGCAACCTCCAAGATACCTCCACCACGACTAATACCTCCACCACGACTAATACCTCCACCACGACTAATACCTCCACCACGACTACCGCCACCACAATGACCATTTTACGCATGCTCCGTTATACGCATACTCCAGAAAACACATTCTCCAGAAAATGAAACCTCCAGATATACTCTGGCATAGACAGGAGTAAATGTTTTAATTCTGACTCCTTCTAAACGATAATAATTGATCCCCACTCAAGGTATATTCAAAGTTGAGTGGAAGCAATAAACTTCCTTTCGTCGACGTAAACAAAAATCTGAGCTACAAACTCTCTTCATGGTGTAAGAGAAACCGACATAAACACACACACACACACATAGCCATGAGCTGTGAATCGACCCCTGCAACCACAACTAGGTGAGTACAACACACATTTCTTTAGTCAACTTGTCTTGTGAGGAAGAAAAAAAACGACACAGTTGCACAGAGGAACTTTATTGCGGCGTTTCGCCTGCGACACAGGCTTCTTAGGTCAAAGTCTGCTCCACAGGCGAAACGTCAAGTTTCTCTCTGCAACTGAATGTTTTTATTTTCCTGCCCTTGTCGGCTTTGCGACATTTGCCTCCACCAGTCGACCAGAGCTACGACAATCACGGTTTCCAATCCTTTTCCTTAAGGTCGGCAATAATTTGCTGACCCTCCCTCCCTCCCTCCTTGATCTAGTATAAACAAACATTGCAGGCGTTGCACAAGTGTCTAGTTTATCAACCTGTCGGTTCTCTGAACCATTTGCCTAAATTTAGAACCAGCTCTTCGGTCACCCAAACGGTTCATGCAAGCTGAGCTAACCAGAGCTACTAAGAATTAATCGAAAACTGACACAAATACATGACGCAGCTGCCATCCAACGATTTAGGTAGTACCTATCCATCTGCCAACGATTTAGGTAGTACCTATCCATCTGCCAACGATTTAGGTAGTACCTATCCATCTGCCAACGATTTAGGTAGTACCTATCCATCTGCCAACGATTTAGGTAGTACCTATCCATCTGCCAACGATTTAGGTAGTACCTATCCATCTGCCAACGATTTAGGTAGTACCTATCCATCTGCCAACGATTTAGGTAGTACCTATCCATCTGCCAACGATTTAGGTAGTACCTATCCATCTGCCAACGATTTAGGTAGTACCTATCCAGTCAAAATGCCAGTTGTTTCTCTTGAAACTACAATAAACTTACCTTAGGGAAAGACCATGTGTTTACCATATTGTAATAATGTTGGTAGAATTACCCACAATATGATAGGTAACCTGTGCTGTCCCGGCCTGAGTCTTCTCCACAGGGTGACCCGGTTTTGGCTCCCCGGATGTGTTAGGTAACGGCTTGACAAAGCTCCTGGAGAGCGAAACGTTGCCACAATAAAATATCGTATTAGTTGCACTTGTGTCCTTTTACCCAACATGTTTACCAGATGCTCTGCGAGAACTGTGAGACTGGCAGGAATTAAGGAACTTGGATAACGCAAGACAAGCGATCAGTTAGGTACGCCCAGGAAATTCGGCAGCCTTTCTAAACATCAACCCTTGCAGTGAGAAGCTGAATCAGCTGGAAAGGTCCAGCTGTTGTTCACAGGATGGAAGATGCCTGCGAGAGGATGAGCTCTGGAAGCAGCCTTAATCAACCCCAACAACCCAGGAAGATCCTATCCGCGCTACTGATCATCTATAGTCCTATCCGTTCACTTACAACGAGTGAAAGACAGCTAAGTCTACGTCACGCCCCCCACTGCAGGACAGCCGCAGCAGCAGCAGCAGCAATAACAACAACAACAGCAACAACAGCAGGAGCAGAAGAAGCACTAACCAGGTCGTATGCATGGCTTTGGGGGTTAGTTTACTTCGAACCCTCATAACTTAAGTCGAAAGGATAACTGTAATACAACAAATAACTTTCTCCAACGCCACCACCTCCAGCACCACCTCCAGCACCACCTCCACCACCACTAGCACTACCTCCACCACCACCCATCACTAACCACGACAAAAATCAGCAGCTACCACAAATATAACCACGCACTACCATCCACAACTCACCACCCTAGCACAACCCAACCACCACAACACCAACGTTAATATTTACAACACCACCACCACAATACCACAGCCACTCATTATCACCCGTCACCACCACCACCACCACCACATCACTTCTACACATTAACCAAGATAACCACACACTACCACCCTACCAAAAACATCTGGAACCACCACTGCTACCAACATCATAACACCAATACCACACCCATTACCCCCATCACTAAATCTCCATCACCCAAATCCATTATCCACACCAACACCTTCACCCTCCCATCCCACCCCCAGCTACCACAATAACCTACTCTCTGACCTCCATCCTCCCTACCTCTCCTTCATTCTGGCCCCAATCTCCCCCATCATCATTCCTACCTGACCCCTCCCTATATCACCTTCGCTTCCCCAGCCAGTGTAAAGAGGTTGCGTGGAGGAATATCGACCACGACTGCCACAAGAGGGGAGAGAGAAGTATTGTTTACTCACCTCCCAACACTATATACCAAAAGAGGAGGAGGAGGAGGAGGAAGAGAAGGAGGAGCAGGAGGAGGAGGACGAGAAAGAGGGGTACAAACAACGTACTTCCCACCTTCACAACTAACGGCTTACGTGTTACCATGAATCCCTTCACAAATGTTATTTCTACCTTGCTTACACTACAGCCACGTTAAATCCCAAACACCTCACGTATATCCTCGTAGGTCTGTGGTAGTGGCCTCGGCCTACAGTCGAAGAACCCGGGTTACTTTCTGGGTGGGTGGAGACGTATGGACAAATCTCTTCACATCTGATGCCCCTGTTAACTAAGTAGTAAGGATGTATCTGGGTGATAGCCGACTGTTGTAGGTCGCATCCTAGGGGTGAGGGGTTAGGGACTGGAAGGATATTTTAATCAAGGTTGAGCTTTGAAATAATCTGTGTTGACATAACAGTTCTTAGTCTGTCAGTTCAACCGTGAAAATAAATTGCTTCTGAAAATAACCCTTATTTCCTTCTACCTGCAATTTCTGTGACATCCCCTGCACCCTCCTCCCCACAATTCCTGCGACATGCCCTGCACCCTCCTCCCCACAATTCCTGCGACATGCCCTGCACCCTCCTCCCCACAATTCCTGGGACATCCCCTGCACCCCCTCCCTACAATTCCTGCGACATCCCCTACACCTCCTTTCAACTTTCCCTATCGTGCTCCATTTCTCCTGCATGACCAGGCCATCACAACAACCTTGTTTACACTCCTTGAAATACATCTTTAATCTCCACTCACCTTTATCCAATTTCTAAATTCTTTATTCTCAGCATAATGCTAACATTACCCACTGTTCTCGGTCTCTCCACCGCCTCCAGCCTCGGACTCGCTACAACATTCAAAGATCGTGCCTCACACCCAAGCAAATGCTTCAGCAAGACTCTGCTCTAATTTTGTACAGATTAGTAAACCTTTACACAGACGAATATCCACTTCTGCTACCTTCTATTTCCTTATATTCTTCGTCATTTAACAGCCAACATACTAACAGATATCAATACATAGTCGTGTTCTACTATGACCTTTTCCCCTCCTCCCCTTCCCGTGACCTTCTCTTCATCAACCTTGATATCACTTCTCCCCCTCCCCTCCCTGTAATCCACAAAACCTGTAAACCTTTGCCTTGTTTTACCTCTGTGTTGATCTCTGATGATTTTTCTCTCCGTTTCTTTTAAATTCTTCTCATTTAGCAGGTATCCCCGACGGCACCTTAAAGTGATTGCCTGATTTTTTTTCCCTTCCTCCGAAGTTTTCGTTTATACCTTGAGAATGCCTCTTCCGATCAGCTTTAAATTTTCAACACTCGTGTACTGCACCTGCTGGCATGCGTAGGTGCCCTCTAGTCACTTTTATATAGACTATTCCTGCTTTTGGTTTATGTTAATTTTAGCTTCGGTATACATTAATTAGAGTTAGGGTAGGGCTCTTATTAGGTCAAAATGTGTTAACATGTAAATAGAGCAGTGGTTTACGTGCGATAATGTGAGAATGCCTCCTCCGATTGAATTCAAACTTTCAGCAGTGGTGTACCCACTTAGAAGAATGTTTGGTTAATTAGTGGAATGTGCAGATGCCAGTTTTACAATAAAAATTGTAAGGTACTTTTTCTGAGGTAAATTGTGAATGCTTTGTCTGATCGGCTTCAAACTTTCATTAGTTTCTGTATTGGACTGAAGAAGCCACTGGCTGGCGAAACGTTTAAAAAATAGACACCCAATTGTCTGTCACCAGTTTGTCGGTTTTATGAATCATTTACGTAACAATTCCTGTCAGACACTGCAACATCTTGGGATCTTGATACAGGGAATTCTAAGCTGGTCTAACCTGTAGTCAGGACCTACTTCCACCTGTGGATTTTCCCTATGGTGACACCGCCTACGACTGCTTCGCCTCGCCTGTCTGCAGTATATAAGCCCCTTCTCCACGCATATGCTGCGTGTATATATAATAATTATTGCCGCATTTTTAAAGGGGGTGGAGGGGTAAGCCAGTGGAAGGCCTCAGTCAGATGACCAAAAGCTCTAACTGCGGGTCATTATATGACTAAGACCCGCGTCAGGAAACACTTGTTCTGTTTCCTGACAAACCTTACCTAACCTGAACACATCGATTCCAGGCCGAGGGACTGATTACCTCAAACTCTTCCTCTCCTTACACCATTCTTGGTACTGGACTGAGGAAGCCATTGGTTTCCACAAAAGATCTCCAAGTGTGGCACAAGTGTCTCATTCATCAATTCTACAGAGTTGAGCTGCAGCTCCTATACCTCTTGAAGGTTTAGAGCTTCGCCTACTATGGTCTTTGGGTGCGTTGAGGTAGAAGGGGCTGGGGTTATAGGATACAGGGACTTCCTTTCTCCACATTCATAAAATATTTAAGTTTTTTTGCGTTATCTTGAGTGTCTGACCTACATACTGACCAACACTTTTCTGAGTGCCAGCCCCCGCACACTGACTCACACCTCCAGCCCCCGCACACTGACTCACACCTCCAGCCCCCGCACACTGACTCAACATCCAGCCCCCACACACCGACCAACACCTCCAGCCTCCACACACTAACCCATACCTCAAGCCTCCTTACACCGACCAACACCTCCAGCCCTCACACACCGACCCACACATCCAGCCCCCACTCACTGACCCACACCTCCAACCCCCACACACCGACCAACACCTCCAGCCCCCACACTGACCCACTATTGCTTCCCCTAGTCTGCTCCACATTCTGGTGCCTCTCGTTACCCCTCGCATGCAGTAGTCCCCTCGCTGTCCCTGGCACTCACCTAGTCCCCTGCAGCGGCACTGCAGCAGCCTGCTGGTTGCTCCTAGCTAGGTGACCTCGGCCACCTTATGATGCGGAGGTCACGCTCAAGGTCACACTCAAGGTGACCTCAGCCAGCGCCTAAAGCAGAGGTCACCCAAGGTCACACTCAGTTATCTCAGCAGAACTGAGGCAAGAATGATGAGGAAGAATGAAAATACATCAGCAGTGTGCTGCTATCCTAGTCAGTCTGATAGTTAGACAGTGGGAACACCAGCAGTGTGCTGCTATCCTAGTCAGTCTGATAGTTACACAGTGGAAACACACACTAAGTGTGTTCCCACTGTCACATTTCATCACAGGGAATGAATTTCAAACATGGTGATCAAATCTCTCAGTCTGAGCTGAACACCTCATACGTGACCTCATACGTGACCTCAGACGTGACCTCAGACGTGACCTCAGACGTCAGTAGGTCAAGGTGGTGAAGGTTCGTAAGCTAGGGCAGCTTCAATGTTGTCATCCCAGCAGAGCTGTCACGTGAGAATTCATAGTTTAAGAACATATGGAGAGGTTTAAAGTTTGGGGGAGAAGAGTTAGAAGTGGGGTGAGAAAGAAAAAGGGAAGAGACGAAGGAAGAGGAGAGAAGGTAGGAAGGGAGGGAGCAATACAGGGCCATCACTGCCAGCTCAGTGTCAGGGTGTCCTTGGCTTGCCCTGGGTGCCTTTAACAATGCCATGGTTGGCACTGAAGCCTTGAGGGGTCGGTCACAAGAACCAGCAGCAGGGCCACCACTGTCACTTCAGTGCCACTACCACCACCACAACTACAACCACAGCCACCACACCACCACCACCATTACAACCACCACAGCAACCACAACCACCACAACAACCACAACAGAAGCGCCAACAGCAGCGGAAGCATCAACAACAAATAAGCATCACCAACATCAGTAACACCGCCATCACCACCAGTAACAACAACAACAAGCATCGCGTGCCCTGGGACCAGTCCCAAACTATGAATGGAGATCCCTGAGTCAATTCCCATAACTCCGGATGCTGGCGGCTTCCCTTCCTAAGATGACTTTGTCATCTCCTCAGCTGCCTCAGGTGATGCTGCTGTCTTTGCTTACACAGTGTAAAAGTAGAGGCTCTTGGTAGTGGCTCTTGCACCCGCGAAAGAGCAAAGGCTCTTAGAAGAGACTCTTGCACCAACAAACCAGTCTACATAAAACAAACTAGTTTGTAAATAGCGAACCAATCATTGTAAACTAAACCAATCTGTGTACAGCGAACCAGTCTGTGTAAAGCAAAGTAGTTTACTTGAACCAAAGTAAGCTGTGTAAACCAAACCGGTTGATGTAGACTAAATTAGCCTGGATGACAACACACAGCTCGCACAGCCTAAATGTTGTGTTTTAGAAGTTGAAAGCATTTAGAATGACTCAGAACCATGTTATCTACATTCACTGTGAACCATACTGACTTTCTAGAGTCACTAAGTACCATGCTGTCTACAGTTACTGAGAACCATGCTAGCTATCTACAGTCACTGCGAACCATGCTATCTACAGTCACTAAGTACCATGCTGTTTACAGTCACTGAGAACCATGCTAACTATCTACAGTCACTAAGTACCATGCTATCTACAGTCACTGAGAACCATGCTATCAACAGTCACTGTGAACCATGCTAACTATCTACAGTCACTAAGTACCATGCTATCTACAGTCACTGAGAACCATGCTATCAACAGTCACTGTAAACCATGCTAACTATCTACAGTCATTAAGTACCATGCTATCTACAGTCACTGAGAGCCATGCTATCTACAGTCACTGAGAACCATGCTATCTACAGTCACTGAGAACCATGCTATCTACAGTCACTGAAAACCATGCTATCTACAGTCACTGAGAACCAGAGGCTAAAACTAGACCAAAGATATTTCACAGTCACCTAAAAAATAACGACTGTGAATGACTAAGTGATAAGCTTGAAGAAAGGAGGGAAGATGACGTAGACTGAGAGAGAAGAATGTGAAGAGCTTCGTAAGAGACTGAAAGAAATCCTCACAGAGGAAAGTGGAGAGGTGCCGGAAGGCACTTCAGTCAAGACAGATCAACAGTGGAGAGGTGCTGGAAGGCACTGCAGTCAAGACAGATCAACAGTGGAGAGGTGCTGGAAGGCACTGCAGTCAGGACAGATCAACAGTGGAGAGGTGCTGGAAGGCACTGTAGTCATGACATAACAGTGGAGAGGTGCCGGAAGGCACTGCAATCAGGACAGATCAACAGTGGAGAGGTGCTGGAAGGCACTGCAGTCAGGACAGATCAACAGTGGAGAGGTGCTGGAAGGCACTGCAGTCAGGACAGATCAACAGTGGAGAGGTGCTGGAAGACACTGAAGTCAGGACACATCAACAGTGGAGAGGTGCTGGAAGGCACTACAGTCAGGACACATCAACAGTGGAGAGGTGCTGGAAGACACTGCAGTCAAGACAGATCAACAGTTGCTTGAAATAATCAACACAAGATAAAATGATGAGACTAATAAAGAAGTTTGATGATACTAGACAACGTAATCTCTCCCAGGGTTTACCTGGAGTTTAACTGGAGAGGGTTTTGGAGGTCAACACCCCCGCGGGCCGGTCTGAGACCAGGCCTAGAGTGCTGAAAGAGGGAGCTGAGCCACTGTGTGACTCGGTACCAAAGGTTTCGACCAATCTCTTCAACCAGGGTAGCGGTCAGAAAACTGGAAAAAGGCCCTGTGTAGCCTCCATATATAAAAAGAAAAAAAAAAGGGCCGAGCAGACAAGTGACGCTAGATTACACTCTAGTATCTCTAGCATGAATACAGCCAAACGTTCTGGTGAAGAGTATAGGACAAATGAAATAGAGGAACGTTTGTTGAAGACTGTAATGAAAAAAAAACAATACGGATTTAGGGATGTAAAATCCAGTCTTAAAAACTTGCTGGAGGTCTATGACAGAGTCACAGAGATATCGAAAAATAAGGTTGGGCGGTTTGCTTCTTCTTGCACTGCCAGAAACCATTTGAGTCTGTACCAGACCAGAGATAAGTCCATAAATTTCAGGAACAGGCAGGGTTAAAAGGCAAAGTCCTGTAGTGGGTAAGGGAGCACCTGTATGACAGAAGACAGAGAGTAACAGTAAGGGATGAGACAATAGACTGGAAGAGAGTAACGCAAGGATCAATATTAAGACCGCTACTACTCTGACTTAGCGGACGAAACTGAGTCTTATGTGTAACTCTTTGTTTTTGTAAAACTAATGAAGAATAACAAGATAAGAGAAGAGTGATAGGCTCCAGGACCTCAGCAGGCTGCAGATATGGTCAAACAAGTGGCTCCTAGAGTGCAATCCAGACCAATGGAAGGAGAGGAGAGGGAAGATATGCCACAAGGCACGGAATACAGCTTGAGCGAAAAGAATTTGCAAATAGCAGTGATCAAAAAGGGACTTGGAGGTACATGAAACACCAAGCATATCGCCAAACATTACAATTAAGCCGTATAACATCAGCAACATATGCAAGATTAGCAAGTCTCATAACAGCATTCAGGAACTAGAGCAAAGAATTCTTAAGAATAATACACATCATAAATTAGACCATGGAAAAATAAACACATAAGCAGTATAATGTGATCCTTTATTGACAACGTTGTCAATAAAGGATCACATTATACTGCTTATGTGTTTATTTTTCCATTGTGTCGGTATGTTATACCATTTATTTCCATAAATTAGACCAGCCATCGAGTACGCAGCCTCAGCGTGGAACCGACACCTAATCAAGCATACACAGAAATTCGAAGAGGTCCAATAATACACAACCAGAACTAAGAGGAATGCATTATGAGGAAAAGTTGAAGGAACTAAACCTAACAATATTTGCTGAGAGAAGAACAAGAGTAGAATGATTATAGTACACAAAATCTTAAGGAAAATTGGTAGGGCAGCTGAGGTCAGACTGAATCAAGAGGACCTGAATCAAGAGGACCTGAATCAAGAGGACCTGGATCAAGGGAACGCAGGTGGAAGCTGAAGACACAGATGAGCTATAGAGATGTCAGGAAATATTTCTTTAGCCACAGGCTCGTTTAAGGGTGGAATAACTTGGAAGAGGAAGTGGTGGAGGCAAACCTCAATACACAGCTTCAGGAGTAAATACGATAAAGCCCTAAAGACCAGAAGTTAGTGATGCTGATCAAGGCAGTCTGAGAGGCTGGTGTCGACCCCGGTAAACACAAATCAGTGAGAACACACACACACACACACACACACACACACACACACACATACATATACACACACACATACACACATACACACATACACACACACACACATACACACACACACACACACACACACACACACACACAGACTCCGAAGTGTCCCTGTTTGCAGATGATGTGAAGTTGATGAGAAGAATTCAATCGGATGAGGACCAGGCAGAACTACAAAGGGATCTGGACAGGCTGCAAGCCTGGTCCAGCAATTGGCTCCTGGAGTTCAACCCAACCAAGTGCAAAGTCATGAAGATTAGGGAAGGGCAAAGAAGACCGCAGACGGAGTACAGTCTAGGGGGCCAGAGACTACAAACCTCAATCAAGGAAAAAGATCTTGGGGTGAGTATAACACCAGGCACATCTCCTGAGGCGCACATCAACCAAATAACTGCTGCACATATGGGCGCCTAGCAAACCTAAGAACAGAATTCCGACATCTTAATAAAGAATCGTTCAGGACCCTGTACACTGTGTACGTTAGACCCATACTAGAGTATGCAGCACCAGTTTGGAACCCACACCTTGCCAAGCACGTGAAGAAGCTCGAGAAAGTGCAAAGGTTTGCAACAAGACTAGTCCCGGAGCTAAGGGGTATGTCCTACGAGGAGAGGTTAAGGGAAATCGACCTGACGACACTGGAGGACAGGAGAGATAGGGGGGACATGATAACGACATATAAAATACTGAGAGGAATTGACAAGGTTGACAGAGACAGAATGTTCCAAAGATGGGACACAGCAACAAGGGGACACAGTTGGAAGTTGAAGACTCAGATGAATCACAGGGATGTTAGGAAGTATTTCTTCAGTCACAGAGTAGTCGGGAAGTGGAATAGCTTGGGAAGCGATGTAGTGGAGGCAGGTTCCATGCACAGCTTTAAGAAGAGGTATGATAAAGCTCATGGCGCAGGGAGACTGACCCAGTAGCGGCCAGTGAAGAGGCGGGGCCAGGAGCTATGTCTCGACCCCTGCAACCACAACTAGGTGAGTACAACTAGGTGAGTACACACGTACGTCTCCGGAAGCACACAACCAGATAACTGCTGCAGCATGTGGGCGTCTGGCAAACCTGAGAATAGCGTTCCGATACCTCAGTAAGGAATCGTTCAAGACTCTGTACACCGTATACGTCAGGCCCATATTGGAGTATGCAGCACCAGTTTGGAACCCACACCTGTTCAAGCACGTCAAGAAATTAGAGAAAGTGCAAAGGTTTGCAACAAGGCTAGTCCAGAGCTAAGGGAAATGTCCTACGAAGAAAGGTTAAGAGAAATCAGCCTTACTACACTGGAGGACAGGAGCTTTAAGGGAGACATGATAACGACATACAAACTACTGCGAGGAATTGACAAGGTGGACAGAGACAGGATGTTCCAGAGAGGGGACACAGAACCAACGGATCACAATTGGAAGTTGAAAACTCAGATGAGTCAAAGAGATGTTAGGAAGTATTTCTTTAGTCATAGAGTTGTCAGGAAGTGGAATAGTCCGACAAGTGGTGTAGTGGAGGCAGGAACCATACATAGTTTTAAGACGAGGTATGATAAAGCTCATGGAGCAGGGGGAGAGACGACCTAGTAGCGATCAGTGAAGAGGCGGAGCCAGGAGCTATGTCTTGACCCCTGCAACCACAACACACACACACACAAACTTCAGCCTCTACAAGAGATCAAAATAAACACTGACCTTTGTTTGAGACACAGTGTTGCCACATGGAAGACAGCCCCTTGATATAGTGAGACAGTACTCACCTAATTGTGGTTGCAAGGGTCGAGACTCAACTCCTGGCCCTGCCTCTTCACTGATCGCTACTGGGTCCCCTCTCTCCCTGCTCCATGAGCTTTATCATACCTCGTCTTAAAGCTATGTATGGTTCCCGCCTCCACTACATCACTTGCTAGATTATTCCACTTCCTGACAACTCTATGGCTGAAGAAATACTTCCTAATATCCCTTTGACTCATCTAAGTCTTCAACTTCCAATTGTGACCTTGTTTCTGTGTCCCCTCTCAGGAACATCCTGTCTATATCCACCTTGTCTATTCTACGCAGTATTTTGAATGTCGTTATCATGTCTCCCCTTATCCTCCTGTCCTCCAGTGTTGTCAGGCCAGTTTCCCTTAACCTTTCTTCGTAGGACATTCCCCTTAGCTCTGGAACTAGCCTTGTCGCAAACCTTTGAACTTTCTCTAATTTCTTGACATGCTTGACCAGGTATGGGTTCCAAACTGGTGCTGCATACTCTAGTATGGGCCTGACGTACACGGTGTACAGTGTCTTGAACGATTCCTTACTAAGGTATCGGAACGCTATTCTCAGGTTGCCACATGGAAGACAGCCCCTTGATATAGTGAGACACAGTGTTGCCACATGGAAGACAGCCCCTTGATATAGTGAGACACAGTGTTGCCACATGGAAGACAGCCCCTTGATATAGTGAGACACAGTGTTGCCACATGGAAGACAGCCCCTTGATATAGTGAGACACAGTGTTGCCACATGGAAGACAGCCCCTTGATATGGTTAGGTTAGGGTAGGTTCGTCAGGACACCGGACAAGTGTTTCCTGACGAGGGTCTTAGTCAGATGATGACCCGCCGTTGGAGCTTTTGGTCATCTGACCGAGGCCTTCCGCTGGCTTACCGGGCCACCCCTTTAAAAATTATGGTCTATTAAACCCATTTATTTAGTGAGACACAGTGTTGTCACATGGAAGACAGCCCCTTGATATAGTGAGATACAGTGTTGCCACAAGGAAGACAGCCCCTTGATATAGTGAGACACAGTGTTGCCACATGGAAGACAGTCCCTTGATATAGTGAGACACAGTGTTGCCACATGGAAGACAGCCCCTTGATATAGTGAGACACAATGTTGCTGCCACATGGAAGACAGCCCCTTGATATAGTGAGACACAGTGTTGCCACATGGAAGACAGCCCCTGGATATAGTGAGACACAGTGTTGCCACATGGAATACAGACCATAATATGGCTTCGGTTTCTTCCCAGGATATATTTTTGCTTCTGTTAATCTTATTAATTTGGCAACACTTATGTTACCAGAGTAGGGAGAAGAAAAGAGGAGGAGAAGGAGGGGAAGGAGAAGGAAGAGAAGGAGGAGCAAGAGGAGCAGAAGTAGGAGAAAAAGAAATAAAAATGCAAATTTCTGGGCAAAATACACTAACGTTAAAAGGCTGAAGTCAATCAGATGAAGCATTGTTAATTTACAGTACGAAAAATATCACCCCATTTTTTAAATAAAATTTTCAAATTAATGCCAATTAATGCCAATTTAATAACAACTCGAACCTTCTTCAAAAATAGCAGGAGACACGCACGAAGTGATCGAAACTTAAGGGAACGTTTCGCCCGAATGGAATTTCCACCTTACATAGCCTAGCAAAAAAAATAAAACATTCCTCCAGGCAGTATACAACAATGCTAAAAGTTTGAAGCCGATCAGAAAGCTCATTCTCCAATTCTCGCACGGAAACTCAATCATTTTCAGTTTGTTAATTATGTAAGTAAATTGGCTAGCTACCTGGAGGGTATTCAACGCCCCCGCGGCCCGGTCCATGACCAGGCCTCATGGTGGATCAGGACCTCACGAACCACAGCCCGGCTGATCCGGTACTGACTTTAGGTATCTGTCCAGCTCCCTCTTGAAGACAACCAGGGGTCTACTGGTAATCTTCCTTATGGCTGGTGGGAGGCCGTTGAACACACTTATTAGTGTACTAGTGGCGCCCCTACTTTTCATTGGGGGGTATGTTGCATCGCCTGCCAAGTCTTTTGCTTTCGTAGGGAGTGATTTATGTGTGCAGATTAGGAACCAGGATCTTCCAGGTGTAGATTATGATGTATCTCTCTCGCCTGCGCTCCAGTGAGTACAAGTCAAGTGCTTCCAAGCGTTCCCAGTAGTTAAGATGTTTGATGGAACTTATACGTGCAGTAAAGGTTCTCTGTACATTCTCTAGATCTGCAATTTCACCTGCCTTGAATGGGGATGTTAATGTACAGCAGTATTCCAGCCTAGAGAGAACAAGTGATTTAAAAAGGATCATCATTGGCTTGGCATCTCTTGTCTTGAATGTTCTCATTATCCATCCTATTAGTTTCCTAGCAGATGTGATAGTGAAACCGTTGTGATCCTTGATGGTAAGATCCTCAGACATTACCACTCCCAGGTCATTCACATTACTTTTTCCGCTCTATTGTGTGATTAGAGTTTGCAGTATACTAAGTTCTAGCTATTATTTCCTCCAGTTTTCCTTGACGGAGTAGTTGGAATTAGTCTTCATTGAACATTAGATTGTTCTCCCTTGCCCATTGGAAAACTTGGTTTATATCTTGGAGAACTGGAAAAATATAGACTAAAACTTTCCTAATTCTTTCTTTGCCTTCGATACATCAACATTAAAATATTAAAGACACTCAAGAAAGGGATTTTTTAAACCTGTCTTATTGTTTCCCACCCAGGTAGGGTGACCCCCAAAAAAAGGAAATCACCATCATTCCTGCAATAACTGTCTCGCCTGCGGAAGACAGGGAATTCAGCTGACCCTCCGAACAGCAACCTAACCCCACACCCACCCCTCCTTCAGAGTGCTGGCACTCTATACTTCACCAGAATTCAAGTCTGGATAATAGGTTTCCCTCTGTCATATCGTAATGTTACCTTGCTCACACTCCAACATCGTAAGTGTTACCTTGCTCACACTCCAACATCGTAATGTTACCTTGCTCACACTCCAACATCGTAATGTTACCTTGCTCAAACTCCAACATCGTAATGTTACCTTGCTCAAACTCCAACATCGTAAGTGTTACCTTGCTCACACTCCAACAGCGCCTCAGATCTAACACTCTCACACTTGCCTCCTGGAGATTCAAATCTCCTACTGCTGAAAACCTCTCTTCCTCTAGCTCTTCCTGGGACGAACCCCTGTCCCTCCATCTTTCCACCTTCCACCGGCGTCAGCAGTCATAATATTCATTGGGAAGCTGCCACCATCAAACACAAATCCCACTGCAGCTACAAATACAAAATCCCATAGCTACCACTCCCAGTTTAAACATCTCACAGGGACAATCTAAACCAGATGTCATTTCAAAATTCGCCCTCAAGAGGTACATACCAGCGCTCAACCTAACACAGAACGTCAGCACAACATCAGGAATCACATAACACAAAAGGACTTCCTCCCCAAATTTTTAGCTTTACTTCAGGGCCGGTCTTTTCACACAGCCGCTGCTTGACACGTCCCTCCACTCACGTGTACGGCCTGAGTACAACCTTCCCTATATATTCTTGTTTTCATTTCACTTATGTATCTGCCGAAGAGGATTCCAGAAGGGGATCGAAATATACAGACCAGTTAATCTCCTGTGCCTCTATGTGGATTATTATTGAGCACATCTTTTTAACCATTCTATGCTGCTCCATCCTCTCTAAGTACTCAACCCACCTCAACAACCTCTCATCTGTACTCTGAATTGTATTTTGTAGCCAAACTTCGCCTTCTAATTTGCACAACTGCAATTCTCAGTATAATATTCATGCCACACAAAGCACTCACATTTAGCTTCTCCACTGCCTCCAGCCTCCTCCTCGCTGCAATGTTTAAAGCCCATGCCTCACAACCATATATGGGTGTTGGTACCGCAATACTCTGGTAAATTCCCACCTTTTTTTTGCCTTCATAGATAAATTTCTTTATTTTTTTTCTAAGCAGCCGGAAAAAAATCACAATTTTTAAAATAAAAATGGTCAAATTATTACATACACAAACAAATAACCCTCCTATTGAATCATATGTCCCCGTGAAGGTAATCCAGTAGAATTATATACCCAGTGATGGTATACCTGTGAAATTATATACCCCGCAAAGGTATACATGCAAATTCATACACCACACGAAGTTATTCCTGCAGAATTATATGCCCCGTGAAGGTATATCTACGGAATCATGTCTCTCTCATGAAGCCCGTGCAAACAATTGAATCCTCTGTAACAGAGGAGAGTACGCTTGCTTGAGCAAGATCAAGGCGACCTGAATCCACATTCCCAGCAGAACCACAGGTACATAGCTGCAGCTGACGTCATCATCAAGACAGGGACGCTGTGTAACAAAATGAAAACATCAACTTTGCTTCGACAGACAAAGCCAATGAAAGGATATTTGAAACGTTCAGAGCGCCATTAATGAGTCTGAAGACTGGCGGCCCTGGATGACCTAGGGATGGGGCGCCTGTATTTCCTCTTGGATGTGAGTAAATATCTCTCGTGGATACATGCTGAGAGGTCACTTTAATTGCTAATTTGAGGATTAAAGGATCCTTCACTAATAGTATGTAGTCGATAGGTTTGAAACCCAATTAGGCAACCATGAAAGACTAATCTGGAGAATACAACATGTGAGTGAAATAAAAAAAACCGGTGCAATAGATGGAAAAGTTTGTTCCTTATGAACGCTGGATACAGTATAAGAGGGGAATGTTGTCATGGGAAAATGTCAGTGGGAGAGCCACGATTTACTAAATAAAAAACTGAATGAACATAATTGTTGATGCAGAAATTCTGTGCAACAAAAAATATGAAATACAAATGACTATAAATGCTTGCAAGAATACTCTAATAGTCAGCTAGCAGCGTATAATGGATGTACGAGAAAGTAAACACAGACCTCCTGAAGAATAGTGTTTGTGTGCTGCTTTAATGAAAACGTAAGCCAGAGGAAAGGCCTTGTCTAACACATACACACACACACACACACACACACACACACACACACACACACACACACACACACACACACACACACACACACACACACACACACACACACCAGCCCACTCTCGCAACACGTCTGATAAACGTCCGTGATGTATAGCAGCTTTTTACCGATTGCAACATTATGACCCACACATTCACTAAACTCACAAATGAGGTTTGAATCCAGGGCAAGTTAGTGTTGAAACTAACAGGCCAGTGGGTTATCCACTGTACCATGCCAGCCAAATAAAATTCATCCAACTAGGAAGGTTAGCATGGGCCCCACGACTGTAACTGTAAATGCAGGTTTTACAGACGAATCTCACACCAATAAGACAAACTCTAGCCACGGCAGATTCTCGACAACCCCGAGGAAAACAGGAAACATTTCACCTTATTTCACCCACTGGAAGTGTAGCTGACAACATACCCAGGGCTCTTAAAGAAAGTTATTATTATTATTATTGCTCTGACAGGATTGCTGATCTTTTCTTACTGTCTCGTCAACATGTAAACTAATAACTAAATCTTACAAACTTTTACTTTACATTCATTATACACATGTCTTTATTTTCCATATGTGTTTCTTAATAGTTCTTAATCCTGTAATATTTCCTTTCGAACCTCAGGGGCGTGGTCTGAGAGGCGGCCGTGGTCTGAGAGGCGGTCGTGGTCTGAGAGGCGGTCGTGGTCTGGGAGGCGGTCGTGGTCTGAGAGGCGGGCGTGGTCTGAGAGGCGGCCGTGGTCTGAGAGGCGGTCGTGGTCTGAGAGGCGGCGTGGTCTGAGAGGCGGCCGTGGTCTGAGAGGCGGTCGTGGTCTGAGAGGCGGCGTGGTCTGAGAGGCGGCCGTGGTCTGAGGGAGGCGAGCCGTGGTCTGAGAGGCGGCGTGGTCTGAGAGGCGGCCGTGGTCTGAGAGGCGGTCGGGTCTGAGAGGCGGCGTGGTCTGAGAGGCGGCGTGGTCTGAGAGGCGGCCGTGGTCTGAGAGGCGGTCGTGGTCTGAGAGGCGGGCGTGGTCTGAGAGGCGGCCGTGGTCTGAGAGGCGGCCGTGGTCTGAGAGGCGGCCGTGGTCTGAGAGGCGGCCGTGGTCTGAGAGGCGGCCGTGGTCTGAGAGGCGGTCGTGGTCTGAGAGGCGGTCGTGGTCTGAGAGGCGGTCGTGGTCTGAGAGGCGGTCGTGGTCTGAGAGGCGGCCGTGGTCTGAGAGGCGGCCGTGGTCTGAGAGGGGCGTGGTCTGAGAGGCGGTCGTGGTCTGAGAGGCGGTCGTGGTCTGAGAGGCGGTCGTGGTCTGAGAGGCGGTCGTGGTCTGAGAGGCGGCCGTGGTCTGAGAGGCAGCCGTGGTCTGAGAGGCGGCCGTGGTCTGAGAGGCGGCCGTGGTCTGAGAGGCGGCCGTGGTCTGAGAGGCGGTCGTGGTCTGAGAGGCGGCCGAGGTCTGAGAGGCGGTCGTGGTCTGAGAGGCGGCAGAGGTCTGAGAGGCGACCGTGGTCTGAGAGGCGGTCGTGGTCTGGGAGGCGGCCGTGGTCTGAGAGGCGGGCATGGTCATAGAGGCGGTCGTGGTCTGAGAGGCGGCCGTGATCTGAGAGGCGGGCATGGTCTTAGAGGCGGTCGTGGTCTGAGAGGCGGCCGTGGTCTGAGAGGCCTGTCGTGGTCTGAGAGGCGGTCGTGGTCTGAGAGGCGGTAGTGGTCTGAGAGGCGGTAGTGGTCTGAGAGGCGGGCATGGTCTGAGAGGCGGCCGTGGTCTGAGAGGCGGCCGTGGTCTGAGAGGCGGCCGTGGTCTGAGAGGCGGCCGTGGTCTGAGAGGCCGTCGTGGTCTGAGAGGCGGCCGTGGTCTGAGAGGCGACCGTGGTCTGAGAGGCGGCCGTGGTCTGAGAGGCGGCCGTGGTCTGAGAGGCGCCCGTGGTCTGAGAGGCGGCCGTGGTCTGAGAGGCGGCCGTGGTCTGAGAGGCGGGCATGGTCTGAGAGGCTGCCGTGGTCTGAGAGGCGGTCGTGGTCTGAGAGGCGGGCGTGGTCTGAGAGGCGGCCGAGGTCTGAGAGGCGGTCGTGGTCTGAGAGGCGGCCGAGGTCTGAGAGGCGGTCGTGGTCTGAGAGGCGGCCGAGGTCTGAGAGGCGGCCGTGGTCTGAGAGGCGGCCGAGGTCTGAGAGGCGGTCGTGGTCTGAGAGGCGGCCGTGGTCTGAGAGGCGGCCGTGGTCTGAGAGGCGGCCGTGGTCTGAGAGGCGGCCGTGGTCTGAGAGGCGACCGTGGTCTGAGAGGCGGTCGTGGTCTGAGAGGCGGCCGTGGTCTGAGAGGCGACCGTGGTCTGAGATGCGGCCGTGGTCTGAGAGGCGGGCATGGTCTGAGAGGCGGCCGTGGTCTGAGAGGCGGTCGTGGTCTGAGAAGCGGGCATGGTCTGAGAGGCGGGCGTGGTCTGAGAGGCGGCCGTGGTCTGAGAGGCGGCCGTGGTCTGAGAGGCGGGCATGGTCTGAGAGGCGGCCGTGGTCTGAGAGGCGGCCGTGGTCTGAGAGGCGGCCGTGGACTGAGAGGCGGCCGTGGTCTGAGAGGCGGCCGTGATCTGGGAGGCGGCCGTGGTCTGAGAGGCGGCCGTGGTCTGAGAGGCGGTCGTGGTCTGGGAGTCGGCCGTGGTCTGAGAGGCGGCCGTGGTCTGAGAGGCGGTCGTGGTCTGAGAGGCGGCCGTGGTCTGAGAGGCGACCGTGGTCTGGGAGTCGGCCGTGGTCTGAGAGGCGGCCGTGGTCTGAGAGGCGGTCGTGGTCTGAGAGGCGGCCGTGGTCTGAGAGGCGACCGTGGTCTGAGAGGCGGCCGTGGTCTGAGAGGCGGGCGTGGTCTGAGAGGCGGGCTTGGTCTGGGAGGCGGCCGTGGTCTGAGAGGCGGCCGTGGTCTGAGAGGCGGCCGTGGTCTGAGAGGCGGCCGTGGTCTGAGAGGCGGGCGTGGTCTGAGAGGCGGGCATGGTCTGGGAGGCGGCCGTGGTCTGAGAGGCGGCCGTGGTCTGGGAGGCGGCCGTGGTCTGAGAGGCGGGCGTGGTCTGAGAGGCGGGCGTGGTCTGAGAGGCGGGCGTGGTCTGAGAGGCGGCCGTGGTCTGGGAGGCGGCCGTGGTCTGAGAGGCGGCCGTGGTCTGGGAGGCGGCCGTGGTCTGAGAGGCGGGCGTGGTCTGAGAGGCGGGCGTGGTCTGAGAGGCGGGCGTGGTCTGAGAGGCGGGCATGGGGAAGATAACCCCGGGAACCACTGACAGATAATAGATGTACAGACCTCCAGCACTACAGATCAGAGTCTAAGGATCTATAGCAATACCGAGTTACTTGGCGGACTGAGTTCACACCAGACAACACGACAACACACAGTAGACAGGTGACACGGACTTCCACCCAGCGCAACACCGCAATACATGACACATGAGACAACAACAACACACACAGGTGACACCGAGGAAACATTAGAAAGGTTAGGAAAATTAGAGGCTAGGAAAATTAGAAGAGCTCACACACACACACACGCGCGCGCGCGCGTCCCAAATAACACTTACATCTGCCTTGGAATACAGTGAATGTCGCTTAAACTGTAATGTGTAGAACAGCTTAATTATGCGGTGCTGGCACTGTGACCTTGTTGACTCTCGTCAACAAGGTCAGAGCATGTAAGACTGGGGGAGAGGGTGACAGGGTTAGGATGAGGGTGAGGGAGCTAGTGAGAGGGAGAGGAAGAGAGGATAAGGGAGAGAGGAGGAGGGAGAAAGTAAAGGAGAGGGTGAAGGAAAAAGAGAAAGCAACAGTAAAAAGAACAAGAAAATGGTCGAGCTATGAATCGACCCCTGCAACTACAAATAGGTGAGTACATAGTAGCGATCAACGAAGAGGCGGGGCCAGGAGCTGTGACCACAAATAAGTAAGCACAAAAGATGAGTACACACACACATACTGATCAGATGAAAGTACTCTGCAGACTAAGAAGGGAAAATGCTGCTAGGAGAACTAGATACTTTTACAGTTATGGAACCTAACACTACTGCATCTCCTTGGGTACTGAAAGGAGGGGCGGAAGAATTTAGCGAGTCTATTGGGCCTATATATAACAAGTGACTAGATACACAAAGATCAGAGCGCTGGGAAATTATCTGGTTTTGCACAA
Source organism: Cherax destructor (assembly GCA_009830355.1). Classification (NCBI taxonomy): domain Eukaryota; kingdom Metazoa; phylum Arthropoda; class Malacostraca; order Decapoda; family Parastacidae; genus Cherax; species Cherax destructor. The sequence goes on from WNWK01000643.1 coordinate 358,731, forward strand.
GGCCTTAATTACATACAGCTAATTGATTTACAAAGACACGTGAGCAAACACTAGGACAAATTTATTACCAAATGTTTCTGTCTTGGGACCTTGATCACTTTAGAAGTGATCAAAGTCCCAGGACCGAAACGTTTTCTAATAAATATGTCCCAGTGTTGCCTCAACGCATATTTCTAAACCAGTTTGTCGGTATTTATTACCGAGGTTTATACCACATACAACTAATAATAATAATAATAATTTATTTAAAAAAAAAACAGCTTAGAGGTGAAACAATTGTTTGTGGAAAGACCATAGTATGAACACGGGCAGTGCTGTAAAATGCTGGAAATGATAATCAGAAAGAGATTAGTGATGCATCGGGAGAAGAGGCACTGCACTGAAGAACATCAAGAAGAATTTGGCGATAGGAAGACTTACGAACTTGCAGGAATTCTGTGACAGAATGAGAGAAGTCATGCAAGAGAGACAAAGATGAGTGGGCTGTGTTTCTTGCACTACAAGAAAGTATTCGAAAAAGTCCATTGAAAGATATTGACTCACAGCTCGTAGTTGCAAACGGGGATAGAAGGAAGGACAGGTGCTCCAATGGATCAACGAGTATCTTAAAAATAAAAAATAGTGTAGAGGAATAAGACACATGTAGCAACACGTGTGTGTCTTAACTGTTGAGATGTATCGTCAACGAGTGACTTTGTCAGTCCACTACAGAGAATAATGCTGGAGACGATGGAAGACGTGGAGAAGTAGTTTAAGGTTATCAGTCTCTCAGCCTCGATGGTTCTGTTGGAGACTAGGAAATAAGACAGAGAGTGACGGAAAGGGAGGAACCATGAGGGTAGGGTGAGAGTAACCAGTGAGGTTTCCCAAGGATCGCTACTAGGGGTCATTACTCTTTCTATTATACGTAAGTGATTTGGCAGGGGAGCTCACTTTCTATGCATTGCTGTTTGCTGATGACTCGCAACTGACGAGAAGAATAAAGAATACCAGAGGAGGGTCACTAGATGCTGCGAGAAGACTTGAACACACTGCCGCAACTAACTTTGTTTTTCTCGTTTACCCAATGCGAATTCGGGGACCACGTTATGACCACACATGCATCCGGACATTCCTGGGTTAGGGGTTCGACCACACACACAATTCCTCACAATTTTATAAGATTCCATTAACACCAATATGAATATTTCAATGAATGCGGCTGCATGTGTCAAAATCGAAATTCCTGCCACAGCCTAACAATGCTGCGAGATAAATATTCCCCATAGGATAGCACATGCTGAGACACAAAGCTTGTGTTATAATGATATTAATGTGAGAACTAATTTGGTTGAGCCTACCACCCCTACCACTGGTCATGGGCGAGAGTGTGTTACCACTACTGCCACTGCTGCCGCTGCTGCCGCCGCTGCCATCCTCCCGGGCTGCCATCCTCTCTCTCTGCTCTGTTATTTACCTACAAGGAAACACACAGAAAACACAATTAGAAGTTACTATGTGAGGGGAGGAGAGAGAGAGAGAGAGAGAGAGAGAGAGAGAGAGAGAGAGAGAGAGAGAGAGAGAGAGAGAGAGAGAGAGAGAGAGAGAGAGAGAGAGAAAGAGAAAGAGAGAAGGGATGTAGAGAAGTGAAAGTAATGAGGAAGGAGTAAATTAGAGGCAAAGCAGCGTAAGACGAGAGAGAGAGAGAGAGAGAGAGAGGCGTGGAAGACGTGAACGAAACATGAGAAAAAAAAGATCTGAGCAAGATGAAGTAAAAATTAACGAAAGAAGTAAGACACGTGAAGAAAATTAACGAGGAAGCAACATAATATATATATATATATATATATATATATATATATATATATATATATATATATATATATATATATATATATATATATATATATATATATGAAAAAAAAAAGAGGAACAATACATATGAATTAAAAATATACAAATTAAGCAGACTTTTTAATATATGAAAAATACATTCTGGGAAATTACAAAAAATCGCTAAAAATGAGCAATGAAAAAATGAAACGAACATTACCGAAAAACTGATGTAGTGAATGAGATGAATGACGCCATGAATGACGGAATGAATGACGGAATGAATGACGGAATGAATGACGGAATGAATGGTGGAATGAATGACGGAATGAATGATGGAATGAATGACGGAATGAATGACGGAATGAATGATGTAATGATTGACGGAATGAATGACGGAATGAATGACGGAATGAATGATGGAATGAATGACGGAATGAATGACGGAATGAATGACGCCATGAATGACGGAATGAATGACGGAATGAATGACGGAATGAATGATGGAATGAATGACGGAATGAATGACGGAATGAATGATGTAATGATTGACGGAATGAATGACGCCATGAATGACGGAATGAATGATGGAATGAATGACGGAATGAATGACGGAATGAATGACGCCATGAATGACGGAATGAATGACGGAATGAATGATGGAATGGATAATGTAGTGGATGAGATAAATAACGGAATGAATGGCTGCAGAAATAAAGTCTTTCATAATAGATAGAAGGGAAGCGATAGACAGTGGTGAGTTGAGAGTAGAGACCTCAATGTCGGTGCTATGGTTCTGACGGCAGGTGGTAGTAGAACCTACGGCAGGTGGTGGGAGAACCTACGGCAGGTGGTGGGAGAACCTACCGAAGGTGGTGGTAGAACCTACCGAAGGTGGTGGTAGAACCTACTGAAGGTGGTGGTAGAAACTACCGAAGGTGGTTGTAGAACCTACTGCAGGTGGTTGTAGAACCTACTGCAAATGGTGTTAGAACCTACTGCAGGTGGTGGTAGAAACTACCGAAGGTAGTTGTAGAACCTACTGCAGGTGATTGTAGTACCTACTGCAAATGGTGTTAGAACCTACTGCAGGTGGTTATAGAACCTACTGCAGGTGGTTGTAGAACCTACTGCAGGTGTTAGAACCTACTGCAGGTGGTAGTAGAACCTACCGAAGGTGGTTGTAGAACCTACTGCAGGTGGTGGTAGAACCTAACGAAGGTGGTGGTAGAACTTACTACAGGGGGATGAAGGATCCTAATAAAGGATGAAGGATTCTAATAAAGGATGAAGGATCCTAATAAAGGATGAAGGATCCTAATAAAGGATGACGGATCCTAATAAAGGATGAAGGATCCTAATAAAGGATGAAGGATCCTAATAAAGGATGAAGGATCTTAATAAAGGTAAGTATCCTAATAAAGGATGAAGGATCCTAATGGATGAAGGATACTAATAAAGAATGAAGGATCATAATGGATGAAGGATCCTAATAAGCGACGAAGGATCCTAATAAAGGAGGTAGGATCATAAATGATGGACAATAAAAGTCGTAGGATCTTAGTAAGGATAGTAGTATCCTAATAAGGAAAGAGGATTCTAATGAAAGGGAAATGGATCCTATTGCAGAAGGAAAGTCCGTTAATGATGGTGAGGAAGGTGACAGGTTGTGTTGGTGTGACGGAGGATCTGGTGTGATGGAGGGTCTGGTGTGATGGAGGATCTGGTGTGACGGAGGATCTGGTGTGATGGAGGATCTGGTGTGATGGAGGATCTGGTGTGACGGAGGATCTGGTGTGATGGAGGATCTGGTGTGACGGAGGATCTGGTGTGATGGAGGATCTGGTGTGATGGAGGATCTGGTGTGATGGAGGGTCTGGTGTGATGGAGGATCTGGTGTGATGGAGGATCTGGTGTGATGGAGGATCTGGTGTGATGGAGGATCTGGTATGATGGAGAATTTTGAATACAAGGATGGCGCTGTTTTTCCAAAACAATAATTATATGCAAAAATATCACACACACACACACACACACACACACACACACACACACACAGAGAAGAATTAAATCGGACGAGGACCAGGCAGAACTACAAAGGGATCTGGACAGCCTGCAAGCCTGGTCCAGCAACTGGCTCCTGGAGTTCAACCCCACCAAGTGCAAAGTCATGAAGATTGGGGAAGGGCAAAGAAGACCGCAGACGGAGTACAGCCTAGGGGGCCAGAGACTGCAAACCTCAATCAAGGAAAAAGATCTTGGGGTGAGTATAACACCAGACACATCTCCTGAGGCGCACATCAACCAAATAACTGCTGCAGCATATGGGCGCCTAGCAAACCTAAGAACAGCATTCCGACATCTTAATAAAGAATCGTTCAGGACCCTGTACACTGTGTACGTTAGGCCCATATTGGAGTATGCAGCACCAGTTTGGAACCCACACCTAGCCAAGCATGTGAAGAAGCTCGAGAAAGTGCAAAGGTTTGCAACAAGACTAGTCCCGGAGCTAAGGGTATGTCCTACGAGGGAGGTTAAGGGAAATCGACCTGACGACACTGGAGGACAGGAGAGATAGGGGAGACATGATAACAACATATAAGATACTGAGAGGAATTGACAAAGTGGACAGAGACAGAATGTTCCAGAGATGGGACACAACAACAAGGGGACACAGATGGAAGTTGAAGACTCAGATGAATCACAGAGATGTTAGGAAGTATTTCTTCAGTCACAGAGTTGTCGGGAAGTGGAATAGTTTAGGAAGCGATGTAGTGGAGGCAGGCTCTATACATAGCTTTAAGCAGAGGTATGATAAAGCTCATGGCGCAGGGAGAGTGACCCAGTAGCGGCCAGTGAAGAGGCGGGGCCAGGAGCTTTGACTCGACCCCTGCAACCACAACTAGGTGAGTACAACACAACTAGGTGAGTACACACACACACATACACACACACACACACATACACACACACACACACACACACACGCTGAAAAAGGCAGTTGAAACAATATAAGCAACCATATCTCGCTTCCCCTTGTTTTTTCCCCTTCCCTTCAACCCCATTATATGGAAACGTCCCTCCCCCCCTCCTTTCCATCCCACACTTCACTGCTCCCCTCTTCAGAAATGGGGTCCAGGAGCTGAGACTCGACCCCTTACCCTACAGCCACAAGTAGAAGAGATGAATTGCACACATAAGCAAATAGAATATACGCGGTGATCTTTTTAATGGAGTGAGGAAGAGCCGAGTCAGGAGATACTCGTCTCTTTCCTGACAAAGAAAACGACACCAGCGAGGAAAAGAAACTCTGGACACATGACAGGTGACTCCAGTTGTGTTTGTGAGAGTTGTCCTGAACCAGGGATAATAACTCTAAGAATTCAACGCTAAATACCGTGAGAAGTACTGGAGTTAGGAGAATTAAAATGTGTCTGAAAATGAAGAAAAGAGAGAGATTCTCCCCCCATACACACACACGTAGGATGAACTCTCACAAAGACAAGAAAAGCGAATCACGACACACAGAGACAGGAAAGATGAATCCCCCACACACAGAGAAAGACAAGAAAGACAGAACTCCACACACGGAGAAAGGCGAGACAGAAACGAAACAATATAAGAAACAGAAACAATATAAGAAAGAATATAAAGAGAGAGGGAAAGCACGGAAAAAAATCGGAACAATGCCAACGCGAGGAAACAAAGAAGGCAACAAAAGAGCCCGTAATATTTCTAACAAGACTACGAGGGACGAGGAGGTGTGTCCACTCGAAAGTTACAAACAAAAGCTGAAACTTAACCTGAAGAACAAGAATGAATGTCAATAAATAAAAGCTTCCACAGTACATGCTCAGCCTGTTGCCAGAAACTGCGGAAATGAAGAGAATTTTGGACCATCAACTAAGGAAGTTGATGGAAAGTGAGGGGGTGAAAGGTTAAGTTAGGTAAGGTTTGTCAGGAAATAGGACAGGTGTTTCCTGACTCGGGTCTAACTCATATGATGACCCGCAGCTGGAGCCTTTGGCCATCTGGCTTCCGCTGGCTTACCAGTCCACCCCTTTAAAAGTTATGGTTAAACCACTAACATAATATGAAGTGAGGGGAAGAAACCCGAGCTGTCTTATTAATCAGGTTAGACAGCTAAAGGAGGAATTCGGGTTTTCTGATTGGTTAGTTAAGGCACCAAGAAGTAGAAAAAACAGTCTGAGTGGCCAGTTGAGGTTGTCATTAGAACAAACACATACCCTGACGGCCAGTAAAGGCAAAGCATAGGTAAGATGTGCCCATCAGAAGGAGGAAGTCCAAGCTACACTATCAACATTTCATAATGACAGAGAACCAATTCTTGCTCGCTAACCTGCTTGAAAATGCCTGAAAGACTCGCGGAAGTAAGACTATTTTCCCCATGTAACTGAAAAAATAATTTGACGAAGGGTACCGAGTAAATGATTGATCCACAAACTCGAAAAAAAAATAAAAATGAATAAATTCTTGGATATGATATTATCCAAGTGATAAAAATCGTCATAATGAGAGGGACTGTCGTTGTAGTGGAATGTACTATAACGTACAACAATTTTTAATTATGTACAGCATGTGAATGCTTCTCTAAATCTTGTGCTGAGTACTTCCTGGTCACTCTTTGTGAGCTCCCCTCCTTCCTTCCTCCGCCTGATTACGTCGTCCTTGACTGTTGTCTTCCTCCTGATGTGACTGTATAACAACTTTGGGTCAGATTTGGCTTTTGATGCTATGTCATACTTGCATTGTCGCTGGGCCTCTCTCCTAATCCATGTATATTCGTTTCTGGTTCTTCGGCTTAACTCCTTGTTTTATTGAGTTCTTTGCCTTCTATACTTTTTCTTAGCCCTAACACACAGTAATATGCAATAATGTACAAGGAGCTACAAGTGTACAGCAATGTACAGTAATGTACAACAATGTTCAATAACGGGTACGAACTACAAGGTCCACTGATATGAGGAAGACTTGGGCGTCAACATCACACCAAACATATCACCTGAAACACACACACACACACACATACATACATACATACACACACACACACACACACACACACACACACACACACACACACACACACACACACAACAACAACAACAACAACTGTGAGTACAGCCAATAGCAGCCTATCCCGAGTAAATCAGAGCAATCAGTGCCACACCTCTCCACCGTGGCTGCCTCCTCCGTGTCTCCCACATAATCAATACTCCTGTCCACGACCACAAATTGTCAATGACAAGCAGCGGATGGGCGTGGCCTATCTCCTCCACCAATCAGGGAAAACTCGTTTTTTGATTGGTAGGCTATGAGTCGGGGAAAATCCCTGATCTGTGATTGGCCAGGCGAGGGGGCAAGAAAACCGAACACTGATTGGTCACCTTAAAGCAGCCAGCAAAAACGAAATCAGTTACCTGATTTGCCAGGTGAGGATGTGAGGCGAGGCAGCTAAAGGGAAGAGTCGGGTTTTCTGATTGGTCAGTTAAGTCAGCGAGAAGTAGAAAAGCAGTCTGATTGGCCATTTGAGATTGCCATAACAAACGCACATGATTGGCAAAGCAGAAGAAACAAGACCGTTTAAATATCCAGTAAAGGCAGACAGAAGACGATAAGCAAGCTGACTGGTCAGTGAGACAGCCACAGGAGAATGTCAGAGTCTGACTGGTCAGTGAGAGTATCCTCACTGATTCTCGCGGTGGAGCGGAGATGGTATCTGTGGCAGGAGCTCTTCGCCTCTGACAGTGTGCGTGACCCCGCTCTGAGTGGCAGATTGAGAGGGCAGAGAGAGGGAATAGTGAGAGGGCAGAGAGTGGGAAGACTGAGAGAACAGAAAGTACACGCGGGTACACAAATAATCATTGACATTAATCCAGTGACCATGATTTTCATTTGTTTATGGACAAAGTTGCCAGTGAGGGCAAGTTGGCAACCCATTCAGAGGAGAGAGAGACAGAGAGAGAGAGAGACAGAGAGAGAGAGAGAGAGAGAGAGAGAGAGAGAGAGGGGGACCCCCTGCCTCCTCAGCTGGTCGCTACTGGCTTCACTTCAGGCTTAGTGAGCCTTGTCGTAGCTGTTCTTAAAGCTGTGTAAAGACCTTGCCTTGACCATTTCCTAACCACTTTGAGCCTGAAGAAACACTTCCTGACAAGTCTTGTGACTCATCTGTGCTTTTAATTTCCAACTGTGACCTTGTATCTGCTAGGACTATCCAACTTATACCTTCCAACTGTGACCTTGTATCTGCTAGGACTATCCAACTTATACCTTCCAACTGTGACCTTGTATTTGCTAGGATTATCCAACTTATACAGATAAATTTTTAACCATTGTTGGTCCTCTCCTCTTTTTATTATCCCCATTAGTTTTACTTCACCATCTACATAAACTATTTTCCCGCATATGGCTCACCTGCACCGCAAAGAGTACTGGAACCAGTAAAAATCCTTGTGGAATCCCTCTTTTCACGCCTGCTTGTTCTAATGCATCTTTCCTTATACAGTTACTCTTTGTTTTTACCCTGTTGGTTCTTTAATGCATTGTTGTGCATTCCCTGTTATTCCTGCATGTTCCTCAAATTTTTGTCCCACTATCTTGTCTGGTGCGGTGTCAAATGCCCTCTTACATTCCAAGAATATTCAATCCACCCATCTCTCTCTCTCTCTCTCTCTCTCTCTCTCTCTCTCTCTCTCTCTCTCTCTCTCTCTCTCTCTCTCTCTCTCTCCTGTTACCCTTAATAGAACCCAAGATCTGTGAGATAAAATTCACTATTCTTGAAAACAGTGCCGGTTCTTGTTCATGAAACCGCTCTTCTTCTTCTTGTTTATAAAACCGCTCTTCCGATCATCTTCTCGACTCTCATAAATAGTTTGCCTGCCAATGTCACTGACTTATAATTTTATTTTACCTGTCTCCCCTTTTTTTAAATATTGGAACTACATTTGCTGTCTTCCACACTTCTGGTAGTTGCCCTTTATCAATTGGCTTTTATATTTTATCATACAGTGCTTCTGGCTCTCTCTTTCAGAACCCATGGAGAGACACTGTCTGGTCCCAGTGCCTTTGAGATATCCAGTTCCATGAAGAGACACTGTCTGGTCCCAGTGCCTTTGAGATATCCAGTTCCATGAAGAGACACTGTCTGGTCCCAGTGCCTTTGAGATATCCAGTTCCATGAAGAGACACTGTCTGGTCCCAGTGCCTTTGAGATATCCAGTTCCATGAAGAGACACTGTCTGGTCCCAGTGCCTTTGAGATATCCAGTTCCATGAAGAGACACTGTCTGGTCCCAGTGCCTTTGTGATACCCGGTTCACTAAGGTGTCTCGTCACTTCTTGTGTGTGCATTGCTTCCGTTTATCGTTAGTGTTCTCTTTCTTTTTTGACTCTGGTATTGTCCCCGTTTCTTCTGAAAACACCTTGTATGGTTTGTCAAGCCATAATTTCTTGTGAGCTCTCCTCCTTTCTTCTTCAGTCTTATTACCTATTTCTTTGCTGTCATTTTCCTCTTGATGTTGCCTCTATAGTCACGTCGGGTCATATTTAGGTCTCGATGCTATGTTATTTTCAAATTGTTGTTCAGCCTCTCCTCTCAGCCATTCATATTCGTTTCTTTTTCTTTCTTCTGCATTATCTTTTTCTTCTTCTTCGTCAGTTGCAGTGTGTTATCATTTCTATTGTGAATCGCCGTTTGAGGTCATCTTCCTTCTTCAGAGATTTTGGGTAAACTTATATTTTTCGTTTTCAGATATTGTCCAGTATTTTTTTATATAAGTTAATGATTTCACTATTTTCTACTTTATGTGCGGTGGGAAGGTCCCACCTCCCAATTTTTTTTTTAATGTTGTAGGGGATTTCAAGGAATAGTAAGTTCGTGTTGGTGAATACTGGAGTCGTCAACCCTGCCTGGCTATCCTTCTCCTTGGCATACTGAAGGGTAATTCTTTGTCACCAGCTCAGTTGTCTTAGGCCTCACGGCTTCTGGTTCTATTCTGTGGCTTTGAGCTCTTACTGTTTATTTCTACACGTGTGTACTAACAGAGTTAGGTTTGTGGTGGTCGAAGTAACTCCTAGCCTCGTTGTGTGTGTGTGTGTGTGTGTGTGTGTGTGTGTGTGTGTGTGTGTGTGTGTACCAGGCTATACGTACACACATACTGCGTGTTACTAAACCATTAGCCAGCCGTGTAACAGAAAGACCTGTGATTCACTCAACAAAAACCTGTGACTCATTCAGAAAAGACCTCTGACTCGACAAAGACCTCTGACTCGACAAAGACCTCTGACTCGACAAAGACCTCTGTCAAAGCACTACCTACGTCCTCCATATAACAAACATTTACATACTTAGCAAACGGTGACCTGAACCTTCAGTACTCCTTGCACTGAAAGACCCCAAGGTGGGTTTAACGTTCCACATTAAAAAAATACAAAGTCCCTTGAAATTCAAGAAAAAACATCCTTGCTTGCGGGAATATCCTTAGTATAGGGAAATTCCTAAACGCTGCGCAAAAAAAAAAAAAATCATCATGGTGAAAATAACATATTACATTTTTTCCCTGGAAATAAGGAAATAAATGGAAATATATTCCGATTATACCAAAATATCTAGAGTATAAGAGAATGTTTCTGGTGTAAGGGGAATTCTCCTAGCATAAGGGAATTCCCCCAGTATTAGGGGATTCCCTTATTATAAGGAAATATTCTCCCTTGTATACGGGGAACCCTCTGCTATATACCCTGGCTAGGATATATCCCAGCGTCATAATTATACCAACTATATTCTTGTATATATGCTTCCAAATATTATATCCGATATAACCTTTGTTTTAACCATTGCATCTACGTAATGTATGTGTGTGTGTGTGTGTGTGTGTGTGTGTGTGTGTGTGTGTGTGTGTGTGTGTGTGTGAGAGAGAGAGAGAGAGAGAGAGAGAGAGAGAGAGAGAGAGAGAGAGAGAGAGAGAGAGAGAGAGAGAGTCACTATATACACCGCATCTCCTAACAGCAAGTCTCTTACGACTCACACACTCGGTCTGTGAGTCAAGCTACGACTCTCATCCCCTGTGACTCACCACCACAACACAGACCAGGTCACAGAGTGGAGCAAACTCTGCTTTTAAGTTCTGTGTATTCCCTGTCCGGTCTTCTCCCATTTCTAGAATTTCATTGCCTTCCACTTGAGTAATTACCTATTCGTAATTATATGTTCGTTATTACCTATTCGTAATTATCTGTTCGTTATTACCTATTCGTAATTATCTGTTCGTTATTACCTATTCGTAATTATCTATTAGTAATTGCCTATTCGTAATTACCTATTCTTTATTACCTATTCGTAATTTCCTATTCGTTATTCCCTATTTGTAATTGCCTATTCGTGATTTTCTATTCGTTATTACCTATTCGTAATTACCTATTTTAATTACTTATTCGTAATTTCTTATTCGTTATTGCCTGTTTGTAATTACCTATTCGTAATTTCCTATTCGTTACTACCTATTCGTAAATTACCTATTTGTAGATACAAGAGCAGATCTACGTTCCTGGTGTCCCATCTTCAGTGCCTTGCTGAGTAAAGTAAAAAAAAAATACCAAATTTTTCTTGCCCTAGCATCATCTGCCTCCTCTTTTCATTGGTCAGTCACTCTGACCAATGAATAGACAGTATCGTTATCCTTGTTGTAGGTGCTAGTGTGTGTGTGTGTGTGTGTTGAAAGGGAGACTAGGTAGGTGCGGAGGTAGAGTTCCTGGAATAAGGCAGAAGAGAGAGAGAGAGAGAGAGCAGGTGAAGTCCGCATTGGTAGTACCATTGGAACACCGTTCTTGCAAGCCTTGCAACGGACAGGTGGCAAAGGCTTCATCGCCGGATGAGTCCTCACCAAGCTTACCGTGTGTAATGCTCAAGGAGCGGTGCAGGCTCGATTCTCCGCTCCTTGAGGTTACACATGGAATATGACCCCGAGTCTTCGTCATGGTCCATGATTGGCCGAAATGTGGTCTTAAATTTGCTGTCCTAGTTGTATGCTAGTTGTGAATTGTTCCAGCCACGGCATTGTTCCAGACGCAGTACTGTTCTAGATATGGTGTTGTAGGATGGTCTTGAATTGTTCCAGCCATGGCATTGTTCCAGACACAGTACTGTTCCAGTTACGGTGTTGTAGGATGGTCTTGAATTGTTCCAGCTACGGCATTATTCCAGCCACGATATTGCAATAATAGTAGTAGTAGTAATAGTAGTAATGTTAGCAAATGGTCAACAATTAAGAGGGACATGTCAAGCGAATGTTAGGGTGGTCCTTGAGAATGTTAAGATGGTCCCTTAGAATGTTAGGTAGTGCTTGGGAATGTTTGGTGGTCCGTGTGAATGTTACGTGGTCCCTGAAAATGTTAAGGTGGTCCTGGGAATGTTAGGTGGTCCCTGTGAATGTTAAGATGATCCCTGAGAATGTTAGGTGGTCCCTGAGAATGTTAGGTTGTCCCTGTGGATGTTAGGTGGTCCCTATGAATGATAGGTGGTCTTTGAGAATGTTAAGGTGGTCCCTGTGAATGTTAAGATGATCCCTGAGAATGTTAAGATGGTCCCTAAAAATGTTAAGGTGGTCCCTTGGAATGTTAGGTGGTCCCTTGGAATGTTAGGTGGTCCCTTGGAATGTTAGGTGGTCCCTTGGAATGTTAGGTGGTCCCTGTGAATGTTAAATGGTCAATGTGAATGTTAGGTGGTCCGTGGGAATGTTAAGGTGATGCGTGGGAATGTTAAGGTGGTCCGTGGGAATGTTAAGATGATCCCTGTGAATATTAGGTGGTTCCTGAGAATGTTAGGTGGTTAATCAGGCCCTGATCCACCACGAGCCCTGGTCACGGACCGGGCCGCTGGGGTGTTGACCAACGAAATCCCTCCAGGTATACTCCAGGTATACTACTAGTGACGCACCTTCTCCGTGTAATAATGAACGCTCTTTGGGTTTACATTTGTTTCTAGTTTGAATTCTTTATTCTTTTCCTCTTTTTTTTTTTTGTTACTAATATTAATTTTATGTTTAGCAATATGTTTAGATCTGTGTTTCTTAAAATATATATATATATATATATATATATATATATATATATATATATATATATATATATATATATATATATATATATATATATATATAAACGTATGTGTGTGTGTGTAAACAATGGGTAGACAACATAAGCCAGGATTATTAAAAAAAAAAACGCAGTCTTCACATATACGTTTTCTTTGAATTGAGAAAATAGTGAGAGATACAGTGTTGCTTCCGAGTGAAAAAAAATACCAAGAATACACAAATAACCTAGACTCCTGAAACTGATACTATTAACAAGTCACACTTAAACGAGAAGGAAAGGAGGATATTTATGTCTTGCTTCATCACGGTACTGTGATATTATAATATATATATATATATATATATATATATATATATATATATATATATTAGGTGAAACTTATGTAGTGAGGGAGGAATTTATGGAGTGATGAAGAATTTAAGTAGTGGAGTAATTGAGGGTGTAATTTATTGGGGGGTAGCGAAAGTATGGACTGAAGGAGGATCTTACGGAATGAGGAAGTAACTCACGGAGTGAAGGAGGAACTGTTATGGAAAGAGGAAGGAACTGTTATGGAGTGAGGGAAGAAATGTTATGGAGTGAGGAAGGAACTGTTGTGGAGTGAAGGAGGAACTGTTATGCAGTGAAGGAGGAACTGTATGGAATGAAAGAGGAACTGTTATGGAGTGAACTAGGAACTGTTATGGAATGAAGGAGGAACTGTTATGGAATGAAGGAGGAACTGTTATGGAATGAAGGAGGAACTGTTATGGAATGAAGGAGGAACTGTTATGGAGTGAACTAGGAACTGTTATGGAATGAAGGAGGAACTGTTATGGAGTGAAGGAGGAACTGTTATGGAATGAAAGAGGAACTGTTATGGAGTGAACTAGGAACTGTTATGGAATGAAGGAGGAACTGTTATGGAATGAAGGAGGAACTGTTATGGAATGAAGGAGGAACTGTTATGGAATGAAGGAGGAACTGTTATGGAATGAAGTAGGAACTGTTATGGAGTGAAGGAGGAACTGTTATGGAGTGAAGGAGGAACTGTTATGGAGTGAAGGATGAACTGTTATGGAGTGAGGAAGGAACTGTTATGGAATGAAGGAGGAACTGTTATGGAATGAAGGAGGAACTGTTATGGAGTGAAGGAGGAACTGTTATGGAGTGAAGGAGGAACTGTATGGAATGAAGTAGGAACTGTTATGGAGTGAGGGAGGAACTGTTATGGAGTGAGGAAGGAACTGTTATGGAATGAAGGAGGAACTGTTATGGAATGAAGGAGGAACTGTTATGGAATGAAGTAGGAACTGTTATGGAGTGAAGGAGGAACTGTTATGGAGTGAAGGATGAACTGTTATGGAGTGAGGAAGGAACTGTTATGGAGTGAGGGAGGAACTGTTATGAAGTGAGGGAGGAACTGTTATGGAGTGAGGAAGGAACTGTTATGGAGTGAGGGAGGAACTGTTATGGAGTGAGGGAGGAACTGTTATGGAGTGAGGAAGGAACTGTTATGGAGTGAGGAAGGAACTGTTATGGAGTGAGGGAGGAACTGTTATGGAGTGAGGGAGGAACTGTTATGGAGTGAGGAAGGAACTGTTATGGAGTGAGGAAGGAACTGTTATGGAGTGAGGAAGGAACTGTTATGGAGTGAGGGAGGAACTGTTATGAAGTGAGGGAGGAACTGTTATGGAGTGAGGAAGGAACTGTTATGGAGTGAGGGAGGAACTGTTATGGAGTGAGGGAGGAACTGTTATGGAGTGAGGAAGGAACTGTTATGGAGTGAGGAAGGAACTGTTATGGAGTGAGGAAGGAACTGTTATGGAGTGAGGAAGGAACTGTTATGGAGTGAGGGAGGAACTGTTATGAAGTGAGGGAGGAACTGTTATGGAGTGAGGAAGGAACTGTTATGGAGTGAGGAAGGAACTGTTATGGAGTGAGGAAGGAACTGTTATGGAGTGAGGAAGGAACTGTTATGGAGTGAGGAAGGAACTGTTATGGAGTGAGGAAGGAACTGTTTTAATTGGAGGTATTTTTTATTGGTTGTTAAGGTACTGTTTAGAGTGACTGGTCACTTTTCAGGTGACTGGACACTATTTAATGGTGATTTATCTTGTTTTCCCAATCACATCCCACATACTTGAAAATATTTGATTATAAAATAGAAGAATAAGGTCAAAAAGCAAGTGATACTTCATTGGTATTCGGTCTATATCTAAATGAGGACTGTCAGGAGACTGAGAAAGATAAGTGAGTTAGGATTTATGCTAAGCAACAGACTATCTAGCCAGCCAACCAATCAGTGAGTCAGTCAGCTACTCAGTGAGCCATTCAGCCAGCCAACCAATCAGAGAGTAAGTCAGCTAACCAGTTAGCCATTCTTGCATAGGAATCTAAGAAAATAAATAGCAATGTAGTTTAATAGAAGTGGTTACCTTAGAAAGTGTAGGCTAGTGAGGGGTTTGGTGAGAGAGAGGGAGACAGACAGAGGGGAAGTAGCGAGATGTCTTACCTTCTGACACCCCCGTCGATGACAACATGGTTAGGTCCCCTCCTCTACATAGTGCCAACGAGTCCTCATCCAAGGCATCTGAGGCCACACACGTGTCACTCTGACTCAACAACACGGCCACACGACCATCCGCTGGCAGGCCTGTTTTTAATCAACACCCCAGGCCAACTATTCCCTTTGTGAAGAGCACTGAAGCTTGCCTGGCCTTCATTGAAACGGGGAGACGCATGGAAGCCCAGCTCAGAGCACGCACGAGTACATGTTTGGGGCCCTGCAACAGTGGCTAGCATCCACGCAACTCTCTCTGTTAGATGATCACACAACAACACTCTGCCATCTGAAACTCATCCACCTCTGCATCAGTGACGACTTCCTACTGGCAAGGTATTTATCGATTAGAGTAGAGCTTGGGAAGGGCGCCACTCCCGCCTGCCACAGACCAACACACACTTGCAGCCACCTCGGCACCTAACACCCGACCCACCGACCCACCTCCACGCGTTGCCAACACCATCATAACCTAACCTTATTTTTCACTTATACCTGTTTTCCCACAGCACGAAGTTAAATTTTCCTTAGGTCTTCCGTACTATCATATATTCGGTTGATTTCGTTCGAACACGGAATTATAGTACGCTTTTTTTCTGTAAGAAATAAAACATTTTAAATACCTCGTTGCAACTCTTGATATTCACGTCGTCTACCAGTCTCTTCGTTGTGTGGTATTAAGGATGTTTTTGTATATTTATATATATATATATATATAAGTCATTGTCACTTTCAAAACTAGTATAACATTGTTGAAATTCAAGATTGTGTCCTTGAGAGTTAGACAATCATTTCACACTGAGTCGACAGACACTTGTCTGCCAAAATTGCTTGCAAGACTTCCTCTGTTGCCACATGTTCACCATATATTGTTTGACCATAACATTCGCAACGTAATATTTCTCTTGTGATCACTTTTCGAAATGTGCATAGGATGAAGTGGTCTCATTTGTGGTTCTCAAACGAGAGCCAGAACAAAGTTTGAAGTGAACAACAAAAATAGCCAAAAAAAAAAAAAAAAGTCTCTTAAGATGGATAGGATTAGCGTTCTTATTTTTAGCACAGTCCAAATCACTTACTCGGCGAAGGTAACCGTAAACATGGTTGATTTAGCATCTTTCTACGCCAGAGTTTGTAGACTCACCTGCTGGTTCCTGTGTTTACTCTGCTCGTTGACGAAGCAGAGAGGAGCGTCCACAACCCACATGTTAACATGTTAACACCCACATGTTAACATCAGCTTCAGCTCATCACGGCTTCATCACCTCTTCATCACCACACATATTAATTTTCTGATACTCTTACATCGTTTGTACTTAAAAAAAAGCGCACTGGTGTCTTGGTCACGTCTTAGTGGTCAATACACAATGTATAGGCAGGGTTTCTACACTGAAATGTGTACTTCTCTCAGAGTATTTAATCACTGTTTAATGGGTTAAGATATTTTTGATCAGTGGTGCACAGATGAAAGGCAGCTTTAATTACAGTCATACAATCCTTGACAAATTAACCAACCAGCTATTGGACAGTATAGGTATATACATCTCCCGGTGTATATATCTTTGCTGTTCGTTAGTTGGTTTAAGGGATTACAGTATTAAATGGTGGTTTACATGTGAAATGCAAACTTAATGCCCAACGTATAATTGATAAGATACAAACTTAAAACAAACAATGTACGTTTTAAAAACCAGACCATGTGGTCTTGTTTTATAAGTAAAACTGAAAGAAACATTACTGAATCAACCTATTACCACCGCTGGCACCAATGGGAAATGTAGAAAAAAATGGTCTCGCTGTAGCTTTAAATGAGGAACACCAAAAATACAGACTTTGTTCAAGAGCTGCCTAACTCCATGACCTTCCACACCTGAGGAAACATTGCCACTTCAAACTTCATAACCACCACTACTTCTCATTATCTTATCTGGGTATTAAATTTTATGCACCTCTTATATTGTATTCATATATATATATATATATATATATATATATATATATATATATATATATATATATATATATATATATATATATATATATATATATACTGTATATGAAAATAACCACTATGAAACAATAGAGAAATTCCAAGCGCTTCGTGATTACTCACATTATCAAGGAACTATAAACTATAGGTCCTTGATAATGTGAGTAATCATGAAAGCGCTTGGAATTCTCTATTTTTCATAGTGGTTATTTTGCATATTATGATATCACCTGTTTACTGTGATCTTATTGCATATAAATAAATATATATATATATATATATATATATATATATATATATATATATATATATATATATATATATATATATATATATATATATATATATATATATATATATATATATATATATATATATATATATGCAAAAGATCACAGTAAACAGGTGATATCAAAATATAAGACAACCACTATGAAAAAATAGAGATTCAAGCTGACTATCATTATCAAGGAACTATAGTTTATAGTTCCTTGATAATGTGAGTAATCACAAAGCGCTTGAATTCTCTATTGTTTCATAGTGGTTATTTTGCATATACAGTATATATATATATATAGTTCCTTGATAATGTGAGTAGTCACGAAAGCGCTTGGAATTCCTCTATTTTTTCATAGTGGTTGTCTTGCATATATATATATATATATATATATATTATATATTATATATATATATATATATATATATTATATATATATATATATATATATATATATATATATATATATATATTAGGGGACTGTATGCAATAAGGATGGATCACAAGGCAGATAAATGAGAGTAGATACTTATTAAAATTCTAGAGATAATACCATGTTGTTCACGGTGACTACCACATCTCATCAGCAGATAAAGACTAACTGAAGATAGTGTCATCCCTACACCAGTCTGAAGGGTGCCAGAGTTTATGACTGGTGACAGTGTGCATCAGTGGTGCCAGTGTCCAACTGTGCTAGAAAGAATGAATAACAATGCTATGCATAAACAGTGACAGTGTGTATGAATGGTGCCAGCTTGTATGAATGAATCCTAGTGCCACACGACCTTTCTTTGCAGAAAATAATAAAGCAAGCGTACTAAAGGTCAGGGAGATGACAGGTTCAACTATAATGCTTCCACATCTAGAATATTTTCCAGTGTTCACAGCTGTTTTCCAGGCACAAGAGATACCAGAGCTGGAAAATGTACAGAGGTTGTCCACTACTCACAGAGAATGGCGAAATATCATATAATAAGTTTTATATAATCTACAAATGTTTAAATCGCCTATTTCCGACTGGCGAGGCGTTTTGACAATAAAGATAATTTACTGAAGTAAACGTCAAAATATATTGGAACTCTCTAAACCACTTGGAAAAGAGAGATGTACCTGATAATATACACATGGACAACACTTGTGGGTCAGTCTCCAATAACAATCTCTTGCTGTGAGAGACGGTGCAGGGGAAGAGGGAAGAATAAAACAATCATGTCAACAATCGTGGTTCAAGACCCATCAAATTGTTGTGGGATGGCCTCTGTAATCCTGTAGGCCGCTGGCAACAACAGCCTGGCTCACCAGGCAGCCGAGAATGCAGACTCTTTTTAGGAAGCGGTCACAGGTAGTTTCACCTTCTTACGCGCTGGCCAGGAGTTTTACGACTCGCTTGCCGCGAGTTCAATCCTCACTGTACGGTGGTTTGTTTACAATCGTGTCATTACGATTTCGTGAGTCATAAAGTGTGTGCGTGTATGTGCTTTACCGGCTGCGGTCAGCGGCAATACTGTGGAAAAGTCTACGGTAGTATCATGTCACGTTTCATTAAGTACTGTTTCAGTGGTGATATTTGATATTATCGGTCCTGAAGGATATACCTGAAGGATGGGGGTGGGGGAGGGGTATAAGTGGCCCCCTCCGTGGCCCTGGCCCTGACTAGAATCGTAGATGAGGTAGCATTCGAAACACACCACCACACCACCATACACTACTGACCACACCACCACACACCACTGGCCACACCACCACACACCACTGATCATACCACCACACACCACTTACCACACCACCACACACCACTGGCCACACCACCACACACCACTGGCCACACCACCACACACTGGCCACACCACTGGCCACACCACCACACACCACTGGCCACACCACCACACACCACTGACCACACCACCACACACCACTGGCAACACCATCACACACCACTGACCACACCACCACACACTACTGGCCACACCACCACACACTACTGGCCACACCACCACACACTACTGGCCACACCACCACACACTACTGGCCACACCACCACACACCACTGGCCACACCACCACACACGACTGACCACACCACCACACACTACTGGCCACACGACTACACACTACTGGCCACACCACTGGCCACACCACCATACACCCTGACCACACCACCACACACCACTGGCCACACCACCACACACCACTGGCGGGTTGTGTGTTTCTGACCACACCACCATACACCCCTGACCACACCACCACACACCACTGGCCACACCACCACACACCACTGGCCACACCACTACACACCACTGGCGGGTTGTGTGTTTCTGACCACACCACCACACACCACTGGCCACACCACCACACACCACTGGCCACACCACCACACACCACTGGCCACACCACCACACACCACTGGCCACACCACCACACACCACTGACCACACACCACTGTCCATACACAAGTGACAGTGGGAAATGTACCATTGGTGATACACAACTGACAATGGGAACACACCACTGGTCATACACAAGTGACAGTGGTAAAACGAATGTGGCCACAGTTCAGGGAAGGACCACACCTCAAAGCACGGCCACACCTGGTAGGGAAGGGCCACACCTAGCAGGGCCACACCTGGCAGAACAGGACCACACTTGGTAGGGCAGGGCCACACCTGGCATAACAGGACCACCCTTTGCAGGACAGGGCAGGGGCACACCTGGCAAGGCAGGGCATACCTGGCAGGGCAGGATGGCAGATGCGGGTAGCAGGTGAGGCAGTGGCCCCTCGCATATTGACCCGCCCGGGTACAAAAGGCTCATTGGGAGGGTAGGTGGTGAGGAGGGGGCGTGGGTGGGGGGTCATACCACCCTTCTCCTGCATCCTCATCTCCCTCCTATCTCCCTCTCCTCCCCTTACTCTTTCCCCTCCCCAGAGTTCGCTGGTCTCCTAATCCCCACCCACATCCGCCCGCCCTCCCTTCTCGCCCCCACCTTAAAGCGGCTTTCAACCCTCCCCCACACACCACAACCGCATCACCCCTTCCTCTTCCTTTCCCCTCCCTCACCCCTCCCCCGCCTTACATAATGATCTACCTGCTAAGTACAACAGGACCAAGCAACTGTAACTCAGCTGATACAATCATGGTGTGAGTGATGCACCCGCCTCCCGGGCAACTAAAACACTGCATACACGACCCTGGTATACGAAGAAGGTATATAGAAAGAACGCTCTTACCTATAGACCAGTCTTGCTGGCTAGCGTACTAGCTAACGTGCTGGAAAAAGATGATAAAAAGAAGAGTGGAGCAGCGAGAAAGAAGCGAACACACGAGAGACGACTATCAGGGTTCGGAGATGGCAAATCTTCTCTCTCCATCTCTCATATTGAGAGATGGAGGGACTGTTTCTTCCTAGATGGTAATAAAGTTTTCCACAACTCGCCTTACCAGAGGCTTCTATATGTTAAGATACATGAGTGTGATCATATATGCTACATTTGAGGAGGGTTGGATTTAACAAGTATCTGCCCAGTAATTTTCAGTAGGCCTACTGCAGTGCTCCTCCATTCTTATGTTGTTATACAGATTGAGAGCACGGAGGTGCTGAGGTGAATATAGGAACACCTGGAGAATAGAAGGCATAGAGTATCTGTAAGAGAGGAGTTACGGCAGTGGACACTACTGACAACTGGAGTCGTGCAAGGGTCAGCGTTTGAACCACTGCGGTTCCTGAGATGTTCATAAGACCTGCCAGAGCAAACAGAATATCCTTCGCATCAGACCAGTGGTCCCAATCCATCAACTACAGACCAGTGTTCCCAATCCATCAACTACAGATCAATTTTCCCAACCCATCAACTACAGATCAGTGTTCCCAATCCATCAACTACAGACCAGTGTTCCCAATCCATCAACTACAGACCAGTGTTCCCAATCCATCAACTACCGATCAGTTTTCCCAATCCATCAACTACAGACCAGTGTTCCCACACCACGAGTAAATTGCAAATTTATAGAATTTTTTTTTGTGTATCTATACGGAATTAATGTTGCACTGAAGACCATCATGAATTAAATAAGGGTCGCTCTTTACAAGCTTTCCTCCCTCACCTCTTCTTCCTACCTTACCTGTCCCCCTTTACCTCTCCTCTCTCACCTCTCCTCCCTCCACTACCTCCTCTCCTTTACCTCTCCTTCCTCACCGTTCTCCCGTGTCTCACACCTCAGCATTCCTGCCCGTGATGTTGCTCTTTAAGGTGAGAGAGAGTGTATTGAAGACATACAATAACATGGTGATGTAGAGTGTGTGTGTGTGTGTAGTGTGTGTGTGTGTGTGTGTGTGTGTGTGTGTGTGTGCGTGTGTGTGTGTGTGTGTGTGTGTGTGTGTGTGTGTGTTTTGCACATGCTGTTGAAGCTATGCGCTTTACATGTGATTCTAGTGATATGCTTGGAAAAATGCTTACCTCCGGGATCTTTCTCCTTTTACACTGTCTGCAGCATATTCCCTCTGATGCTGTATTCCGTGTCATGTCTTCTCCCCCCTCCCCCTTCCGTTTTCATTACTCCAAATTCAAGCAAGTCTCCTTTTTGACCCTGTTTGCATCTCTTCAAGTCTCCTTTGAGGGTGTCTATTCTATATATATTGTGTTATCTTTTCTAGCACCTTAGCTAATATGATAGTCAGCAAGATTAGTCCATAGAAGAGTTCCCTTTTTACTTTTTTTTCGGGATAACAGTTGTAGTTTTCCAGTTGTCTGCCAGTTACTCAATTTCCAGTGACTTTTGTATATCCTTGCTAAGGGGTCACACAGTTCCTCTCCTCCTTCTCGTAATACCCAGGATGATAATCTGGATGATCCTTCTATTTTTTGTTACATCTAGTTTCTTGAAGACTTCTCTCGCTTCCTCCAGAGCTGTGAAGGAAACACTGTACACAACAAGATTTTGTTAGGACAGCGTTTCAGTCTGTTAAGATCCCAAGTCGTCGCTCTCTTAAGATCTTTATAAAGCTTCTTCCTCAAAATGTCTTTCCTTCAGTATTGTTGCGAGTTCTTCTAACCTCCGCTGATCCTGCCTTTCTACTCCTCCTCCTCCTCCTCCTCCTCTTCCCCCTATTCCTCCTCTTCCTTCTGGAATTCTGCCTGATTTTTCCTTGAAGACTTGTTTTAGCCCTCAGTTCTTCGCATACCTCCATTCTTAGTTCACCTCCGTCCTTCTTGCGTCTTATTACTTACTATTGCTCTTCGTCTTACCTGGTTATACAACAGCTCACGCTCTCTTTCAGCCTTTGCTGTCTTGTTGTCTTTCCATTTGTGTTGTTTCTGCTTGTCATCATATCCTTTCATAGGCATTCCTGGTTCTTTTGACTTCTCTGTTATCTGCCGTTGCTTGTCTTCTCTGTGTGTGTGTGTGTACATGCGTGCGTGTGTGTGTGTGTGCGTGCGTGTGTACGAGTGCTTGGCGAGGCTGCCCATCACTTTCCCTCCCACGGTTGCTAGGTGGCACCAGTGGTGGTGAGTACCTTCTCTCTCTGGCTTCCCTTCCTCCCTTCCCTCCCACCAACCATACCAACCCACCTTCCATTCCCTCTCTACGTGTGGACTAGACCATCCTAAGACATAGCTACCAAGTAATAGTAACTCCAGCTCTGCAGAAACGAAATATTTGCAGCTTCGTAGTAGAACTCAGAGTGCTGACTACATTTGGAGAAGACCCGGACCGGATATACCGGCGAACCTACAACAACAACAACTCATCGCCCGACTCAGCCTCTCAGCTCAGGCTGGAAGGCGGAGTCGGGACGATATATGACAGGAAAGCATAGCTAGTGTGTGTTCCCACTGCTTTAGCATCATTAGCTGTTGGGGTATATGATACCCGGATGTACTCAGGGTAGCGGCACACTGTTGATGTACTCAGGGTAGCAACACACTGTTGATGTACTCTGGGTAACAGCACGCTGTTGATATACTCAGTGGTGTTAGATTAACCCACTAATTAGCTCATCACTACGTCAGGTCCCTCACAAAATTTCCTTAGATGAGACTTTTTTTCCTAATCACCTGAAAATGATTTTGAGGCTGTTTTTTCGTGATTAATGTTCTAGGATTAATGAGTAATGTTCTAGGAATAACGAGTAATGTTCTAGGATTAACGAGTAGTGTTCTAGGATTAACGAGTAGTGTTCTAGGATTAACGAGTAGTGTTCTAGGAATAACGAGTAGTGTTCTAGGATTAACGAGTAGTGTTCTAGGATTAACGAGTAGTGTTCTAGGATTAACGAGTAGTGTTCTAGGATTAACGAGTAATGATCTAGGATTAACGAGTAATGATCTAGGATTAACAAGTAACGTTCTAGGATTAACGAGTCTAGTTCTAGGATTAACTAATAATGATCTAGGATTAACGAGTAATGTTCTAGGACTAACGAGAAGTCCTAGAGCCCTCCACAGTAGCGAGAGCAACGAACAGACCTCAAGAATAGCGTTAATAACCAATCAATTCCGCGATGGACAATGTCAACTACTGAGACGTAACTTTCAACTGATTATGATTGTTGGCGACCTTAAACTAGCATCTACTTCATCAACCCAGCCTGTAACAGAGTGTGTGTGGGGGGGGGAAGGGATATCACAAGTGTGCGTGTATGAGTGGGGATATCATCAGGGGGATGCCGACGCACCAAGGGACACTAGTTCGTCCCTTTCTGCCAGACTTGAGCCTCTTAAAGCCCACAGTCGTGGGTCTGATCAGGCAGAAGTCAACGGAGTGTTAAGTGTGCAGAAGTGACCGTTCTGTTTGCACGACAGATTACACACACAGAGGACGTGTTACATATGCTTTTGGAGGACGGGTTACACGCACATTTGAAGGGCAGATTACACACGTGGAGGAAGGGGGTACATACACAAATCTGTCCAATTTTTATCTAAAAATAAAACCTGAAAGCCTTTCCCTTCTCATATCTGAAGTTCCTCCAGTAATCGTCCTCCAGTGATCTTCCTGTAGACGCTGTGATTGAGGAGAAAGAGAGAGAGAGAGTGAGGGGAAGGGGGAGATGAGGGGGAACACTGCCCTCCCCCGCACCCATCAATGGCCCACGCCCTCCTGCTCCAGCGTTGTCATGGCAACCAGGTATTGCTCCGCCCGAAATTTAAAAGCGGATCTAATGCACGAGAACTTTTTCAAGTATTCATGTGAAGCAGTGGTGCTCCTGTAGGGTCGCGGGGCGCGCCCCTACAGGAGCACGAACGCAAACAAAATTTCGTAGGGCGAAGACGTCAGTGAAAAATGTTAGCTAAGGACTATGCGGAAAGTGCACACCCACGAGACGTGTGTTTGTGTGTGTGTGTACTCACCTAGTTGTGGTTGCAGGGGTCGAGTCACAGCTCCTGGCCCCGTGTGTGTGTATGTATGTGTGTGTTGTATGACTCATTGACATTCAGCAAAAAGTTATTGCATTCTCAGAATCTGACACATTAGAAAGTGCGAAAGAGAGGAAGTCGTATTTAAAATACAGTAGTTGGTTTAAAGTTTATGAAGATTGTTTATGAAGATTGTAAACAAAACAAATACAAAGTCTCTCTGAAAATTAAGACAGGTAAGATTAAGGTTACAAACAGAATTAAAAAAAAAAAAGATCGACTCAGTGACAAGAATGCTTAAAGAGTACGATAATATTATAAGTTATAAATTAGACACATATGCAACACTTGGGTATCTTTATTGAGGAAACGTTTCGCCACACAGTGGCTTCATCAGTCCAATACAAAGTAGAAAGGTGTAAGGAGAGGAGGAGTTTGAGGTAATCAGTCCCTCGGCCTGGAGTCGATGTGTTCAGTCCATCAATCTTGTAGAAAGTACAGAACAGGTCCGTAGAGGTGGCTTATATACTGTAGTCAGGTGAGGTGAAGCAGCAGGAGGCGGGGTCATAGTGGTACCATCCACTAGTCGAAGTAGGTCTTCGTCCAAAGGTTGGACAAGTGTTGAAGAATTCGTTTGTATCAAGATCCCAAGATGTTGCTGTGTCAGACAGGGTGTAGATGAATGGTTCAGAGAACCGACAAGTTATAAATTTATAACTTGTCGGTTCTCTGAACCATTCATCTACAATATTATAAGTAACCAGAACGATAACTAAGAGATGCGTCAACAACAGAACTTTGGGAAATGACACTTGAGAGTGAAGGCAGCAACAAGGGTAGCCAGAAGCATAACCACTGGATGGAACTTTCATTGCCATCAAAACTAAGTAAGTGGGGGTGCGTCAACAGCTTCCCCGTGAAGATGAGGTCACCGTGTGACCACCAGGGTGATGGAGGATGTGGCAGTCTTACCCCAGTGACAATTAATTGTGGTTTGACAATCTGAAATCCTTCTCGGCTTGTTGTGTCTCTGCTCACAAATTCTGGCAGTAAAATGTGGTAGCCAAGAGGGAAGTAGCCAGGGAGGAAAGAAAGGAAGGTAGAAGGGGAGGAAAGAAGGGACGGTAGTCAGGGTGGAAAGAAAGGAAGGCATGTCCCTTTTTCTTATATATGATGCTTTACAACACTCGTATGTTTTCTATTCAGTAAAGAAATCCAGGTTTGTTGGTGTTCAACTTTAAGGAATTTCTTGATCATATTTTCTGACTTAAAAACAATTCTGATGTTAACTTTAACAATAAAAGTGGAAGAATAACTTAAGAGAGAATTACGTAACTCGACGTATTTGTTCCCGTAATTGGAAAATCGTCAATTTTTCCAAAATAAGTTGTCAACTATCCCAGTTGAAGAATTGAGAGTTCTACCCATTGAATGTATTTATAGAAATAAAAGAGAAGTCATCATTGAGTGGAATCGATGTCAGGCACTCTAACTATCTTTAAATAATCAGAGTAAATGTGAATACCACGACGCGGAAGATTAGGCACCAAACTGCCTTTGTAATTAATGGGATTAAAAGAAGAAACCCACTGCGTCTCTCTAAAGACTGAAGAATGAGACACTTATGCAACATTTGGGAATCTTTAGTGAGGAAACGTTTCGCCACACAGTGGCTTCATCAGTCCAGTGCAAAGAAGAACGGTGGGAAAAGAGGAGGAGTTCGAGGTAATCAGTCCCTCAGCCTGAGAACGATGTGTTCAGTCCATCAATCTTGAAGAAAATACAGCATATATGCTCGGAGAAGTGACGTCACAGCATATGCTCGGAGAAGTGGCACGTCACGGAGCATATGCTCGGAGAAGTGACGTCACGGAGCATATGCTCGGAGAAGTGGCACGTCACGGAGCATATGCTCGGAGAAGTGGCACGTCACGGAACATATGCTCGGAGAAGTGACACGTCACGGAACATATGCTCGAAGTGACACGTCACGGAGCATATGCTCGGAGAAGTGACACGTCACGGAACATATGCTCGGAGAAGTGACACGTCACGGAGCATATGCTCGGAGAAGTGACACGTCACGGAACATATGCTCGGAGAAGTGACACGTCACGGAGCATATGCTCGGAGAAGTGACACGTCACGGAGCATATGCTCGGAGAAGTGACACGTCACGGAGCATATGCTCGAGAAGTGACACGTCACGGAGCATATGCTCGGAGAAGTGACACGTCACGGAGCATATGCTCGGATAAGTGACACGTCACGGAGCATATGCTCGAAGTGACACGTCACGGAGCATATGCTCGGAGAAGTGACACGTCACGGAGCATATGCTCGGAGAAGTGACACGTCACGGAGCATATGCTCGGATAAGTGACACGTCACGGAGCATATGCTCGGAGAAGTGACACGTCACGGAGCATATACTCGGTGAAGTGACACGTCACGGAGCATATGCTCGGAGAAGTGACACGTCACGGAGCATATGCTCGGATAAGTGACACGTCACGGAGCATATGCTCGAAGTGACACGTCACGGAGAATATGCTCGGAGAAGTGACACGTCACGGAGCATATGCTCGGAGAAGTGACACGTCACGGAGCATATGCTCGGAGAAGTGGCACGTCACGGAGCATATGCTCGGAGAAGTGACACGTCACGGAGCATATGCTCGGAGAAGTGACACGTCACGGAGAATATGCTGTTTTCAAAGCCATTTATCACATCTCTCAATGGTAACACAACCGAAAAGTCTAAAAAATTCTCTTACATCTGCGTTCTGAATTTAGCTCAGGAGCAGAGATCTTCGAATTCAAAGAATCAAAGAAAGAAGGAATCTTCTCTCAAGACCTGAAACTCCGGAACGAGACTCATCAAAGCCGAGATTTAAAAAATTATGACGAGTCAATGAAATGTGATGGACAGTCATTTTTCTTCACAAGAAAATATATTGTTGATTGTGTAGACTGCATGATTGATTGTTAAGATTGTTAAATAGGAACAAACAATCTGTACAGAATTCAACACCTTTTATTATTATTATTATTATTATTATTATTATTATTATTATTATTATTATTATTATTATTATTATTATTTTATTATTATTATTACTGTTACTGCATACTACTATAATTAATAATAATAATATATAATATATTATTATTATTATTATTATTATTATTATTATTATTATTATTATTATTATTATTAATGTTACTACAACTACTACTACTTCAACTAATAATAATAATAATAATAATATTATTATTATTATTATTATTATTATTATTATTATTATTATTATTATTATTATTATTATTATTATTATTATTATTATACACTGGGGAACAACACAAAATTGAACTGGACTCATCTAGCAGATGAGGAAGCAAATGAAGTGGTTAACTTAAGAGAGTAGTTCATTTTCCCAGCTTGTCTCAGCTCCAGCACAGCTTGTCTCAGCTCCAGCACAGCTTGTCTCAGCTCCAGCACAGCTTGTCTCAGCTCCAGCACAGCTTGTCTCAGCTCCAGCACAGCTTGTCTCAGCTCCAGCACAGCTTGTCTCAGCTCCAGCACAGCTTGTCTCAGCTCCAGCACAGCTTGTCTCAGCTCCAGCACAGCTTGTCTCAGCTCCAGCACAGCTTGTCTCAGCTCCAGCACAGCTTGTCTCAGCTCCAGCACAGCTTGTCTCAGCTCCAGACAGCTTGTCTCAGCTCCAGCACAGCTTGTCTCAGCTCCAGCACAGCTTGTCTCAGCTCCAGCACAGCTTGTCTCAGCTCCAGCACAGCTTGTCTCAGCTCCAGCACAGCTTGTCTCAGCTCCAGCACAGCTTGTCTCAGCTCCAGCACAGCTTGTCTCAGCTCCACCACAGCTTGTCTCAGCTCCAACACAGCTTGTCTCAGCTCCAGCACAGCTTGTCTCAGCTCCAACACAGCTTGTCTCAGCTCCAGCACAGCTTGTCTCAGCTCCAGCACAGCTTGTCTCAGCTCCAGCACAGCTTGTCTCAGCTCCAGCACAACTTGTCTCAGCTCCAGCACAGCTTGTCTCAGCTCCAGAGAAGTAAACTTTGAGTGTGTGTGTGTGTGTGTGTGGATGACACGTAATCGATTGGTTGGGATCTTGGGTTTAAAGCCTATCGACTAAGCAAAGGTCTCTAGAGATTGTCGTCACCTTTACGCCACCAGTCAAGGATACCTTAATCCCCAAAACAGGGATTTAACTGAATCCCTAAAACTGGGATTTAAGTAAAACTCTCAATATATATATATTCTGAGAGACGTGATGGAATAAGGAGAGATGGGGAAGGTGGGCAATGAGAAATGTTGGAGGAGGAGGGGCGAGATAAGGGGGAGGAGTGGAGAGGAAGGGGTGTTACGGAGGGGGTTGGCGAGGGGGGGGCGGGAAGGAGGTTAAGGGGTACTGAAAGGGGAAAGAGAGAGAGAGAGAGAGAGGAGGGTTACAGAGGGAGGGAGGGGTAAACAGGAAGGAGGGGAGATGAGGGGAGATTTCAAGTCGCATGGCCATACACTACTTCCGGGTAGGTACCAGAAAATTGGCGGTGGTGGGGAGGAGGGGATGGGGGATAGAGGAGGTGGTGGAGGGAGAGAGGAGGAGGAGGTGATGGTGGGGAGGAGGAGGAGATAATGGTGGGGAGAAGGAGGTGGTGGTGGGGAGAAGGGATAATGGGGAAAGGAGGGGGTCTTGAGGAAGAGGGTAGTAGAGAGAGAGTTTTGGGTAGGGGGTGTGAGGAAGTCTCCCTGGACGGGAAGACAGAAGCCTTCCTGGACAAGAAGGAAGCCTTCCAGGGCAAGAAGGAAGCCTTCCAGGGCAAGAAGGAAGCCTTCCAGGGCAAGAAGGAAGCCTTCCTGGACAAGAAGGAAGTCTCCCTGGTCAAAAAGGAAGCCTCCTTGGACAATTAGGAAGCCTCCTTGGACAAGAAGGAAGCCTCTTTGGACAAGAAGGAAGCCTTCCTGGACAAGAAGGAAGCCTTCCTGGACAGGGACAGGCAAGCCTCCTTGGACAAGAAGGAAACCTCCCTGGACAGGGAGAGGGAAGCCTCCCTGGACAGGGAGAGGGAAGCCTCCCTGGACAGGGAGAGGGAAGCCTCCCTGGTCAGGGAGAGGGAAGCCTCCCTGGACAGGAAGAGGGAAGCCTCCCTGGACAGGGAGAGGGAAGCCTCCCTGGACAGGGAGAGGAAGCCTCGCTGGACATATACTTCTTCACTCTCAGGTCTTCATTCCCTCAGGAACACACTTTGTCACTAACAAACTAGAAGCTCAGAACTAACGCCACCCACTGCTAAGAAAAGACTTTTAATGAACCCATGCGCCTTTATCGCACTTGTTTCTGTCGCAAACAGCTATAATGAGGCAATGAATTTCATGGCAACTCATACAGCGGTACTGCACATAATAATAATAATAATAATAATAATAATAATAATAATAATAATAATAATAATAATAATAATAATAATCTTTATTTCTACAAGTACATATACAATATATACAGACCATAGCTGACATCATGACATACTACTATACAGAAAGTCCCTTGTTATGCAGAGCATTTCGGGCAAATTTTGTCCCCAGGATGCGACCCACACCAGTCGACTAACACCCGGGTACCTATTTTACTGATGGGTGAACAGGGGCAGCAGGTGTCTTAAGGAACTTGTCCTAATGTTTCCACCCGTAACGGGGATCGAACCACGGACCTCAACGCATTAGCAAGCGAGCTACGGGACACGTAGCGACGTCACCTATGTAGTTAGTTAGTTCAGACTCTCAGGTAAGGACCCACTAGGGGCGAGGGGGAAGTGGGGACAGAAGAAGAATAGCCGGTGAGAGGAAGAGCTGAAGTAGAAGAGAAAGAGTCAGGACTAAACCCAACAGTCTAACTACTTGGATTATAATACCTATGTAGAATTAACTGTGAACGTAACATTCTAAAATTATCTTTGTGAGGGCAATAATTCACAGGTCTACGTCAGTTGCTTCACTGATTTCGTAAATGATACTCAGATTTATGCATCAAGTAAAGTTTTCGTCTAATCCCTTAGATAGTAATGTTGCTACTATCCTTGTTATATAGCATGTCTTAACGTGAATGTGGGGAGGGAGGAAGAGGTTGTGAGGGGAGAGAGGTTGTGAGGGGAGAGAGGTTGTGAGGGGAGAGAGGAGGAAAGGGTTACAGGGCGACTTGAGGAGGTTGAAAGATGTCAGTTAACGTCATGTCTTGTCCTTTAACGTCATGTCAGTTAATGTCATGTATTTGTGTTTTGTTTTAGTGCAGGTTTTTATTGTATTTTTGCTGTGTTTCGGAGTACTGTATTTGTGTTTTTTAATACAGGTGATTACTGTATTTTTGCTGTATTTCAGAGTAGAACAGTGGATGCTGTGATGATGGCTGCAAGAGGCTGTGTTAACTGTCCTTACAGTTTCTGTTACATCTGTGATGAATTTGTTATTAAGAAGCATCAGAGAAATATTATACATTTCATCGCATACTTTGGAGTGAAAGTTGGAGACTAGGATAAGCTATGGGCTTCCCATAAAGTCTGTTCTGTTTGTGTTGAAGAACTGAGGCAGCGGACGATACGAATAAATGATTTCGTTTTGGTGTTCCAGTGATCCGGAGGGAACCAGAAAGTCACAGTGATGGCTGCTACTTTTGCTCCTGTAATGTACACAGATACAACACAAAAAATAAGGTGATTTTGTATCCAAACCTTCCATCTTCTACACATAAAAGTTGGCTTACCGAAGCAATTTGTTCAAGCTTCTCCATGAGATGTAGACGGTTTGAAGTGTTGGTGTACGTAGTTTCCAGAATTATCCAATGGCGAGCTTCTAGAAAGCATATTTGTCGGGCCAGATACAAGGAAACTTCTTCAGAATGAGAATTTTGAAAACTCTCCGACTGATGCTGAAAAAGAGGCATGGATTACCCTCGAAGACCTTATAAAAAAAATTCCTAGGTATACCTGGAGTATACCTGGAGAGGGTTCCGGGGGTCAACGCCCCCGAGGCCCGGTATGTAACCAGGCTGTGCAAGGACGTAAACTACAAAGAAATCGTGAGCAGGATGTTGGAGAAGCTTAAGGCTTTAGGGTGTAAAATGAGTCTCAGGGTGCATTTCCTGGATGCCCATTTGAACTAGTTTTCCAGGAAATCTGGAAGCTTTGAGTGAAGAACAAGATGAAAGGATTCACCAGGATATAAAGAAGGTGGAGAGAAGATACCAAAGGTGTACTGAATGTCAACATGATGGTCAGCTTCTGCTGGATGTTGCACACACACACACCACAAAAAAAATAAACTGAGGAATAACAAGCGCAGTTTTGAAGGGAAAAGTCAGAGATTTAACAAGGAGTCTGGAAGTAATTAATGATAAATTTTATAAATATTTTAAATGCTGCAAGGTGTAACCTCATTAAATATACCTTTTTTCCACATTTTTTTACAACAATATTTTATCCACACACATTAAGTAAACGTCTACATCACATCGAGGAGAAACCTGACGTGAGAGAGAGATAGAACTGATATTATGTTTGGAGCCAGAAACCCAAATTTACGAAAAATGAGTCAAAGTAATTGAAATAGCTTTTACAATGTCTCATTTAAGTGAGAGGTTTCCCGGGGGGGTGTAAGTGCGGGGAGAATCACCCTCGCATAGCATGGAAGAAAATAGATGAGTAATAAATATAACCAAGAAAATAAATACGGTGTCCTGAAGGATGCTTCTGGAGGTCAGTGACTTCGCGGCCAGGTACCAGACCAGGACTCCCGGTGGATCAGGGCCTGATCAACCAGGCTGTTACTGCTGGACACACGTACTCCAACGTACTAATCACAGCCTAGCTGGTCAGGAATTGACTTGAGGAACTTGTCCAGTTCACTCTTGACAACTAGAGGTTTGTTGATAATGCCCCTTATGCACGTTGAAGAGTCGAGGACCTCTGACACTTAAACGAGTTCTCTCTTAGTGATTCCGGTGTGCAGGTGTGGGACCATTCCCTCCAGGTGTAAATTATAATGTAACTTTCTCGTCTACGTTCCATGGAATACAGTTGATGGGATTTCAGGCGTTCCCAGTAGTTTGGATGTTTGATTGAGTGTATATGGACAGTCTTTGTATATAGGGCCGTCAGTATACAGCAGTATTCCAGCATGGAGAGAACAAGTGACTTGAAGATTTAAATCGGAAGCTGCCATAGCGAAAAGCTCTGTTCCACAGGGCACAGTACTCGCCCCCATCCTGTTCCTCAGCCTCATATCAGACATAGACAGAGATGTAATCCACAGCACCGTGTCATCCTTTCCAGACGATACTAAGATCTGCATGAGACTGTCATCTACTGAGGACACGGTTAACCTCCAAGAAGATATTACCTGGAGTTTACCTGGAGAGAATTCCAGGGGTCAACGCCCCTGCGGCCCGGTCTGTGACCAGGCCTCAGGCCAAGTTTTCTAATGGGCAACGGAATACAATATGATGTTCAATGAGGACAAATTCCAACTACTCCGTTATGGAAAACTGGAGGAAATAATAACAAGAACAGAGTATACTACAAACTCTGATCATACAATAGAGCGGAAAAATAATGTGAGGGACCTGGGAGTGGTAATGTCTGAGGATCTCACTTTCAAGGATCACAACAGTGCCACGATCACAACTGCAAAGAAAATGATAGGATGGATAATCAGAACGTTCAAAACAAGAGATGCCAAGCCAATGATGATACTTTTTAAATCACTTGTTCTCTCTAGGCTGGAGTACTGCTGTACATTAACATCTCCGTTCAAATCAGGTGAAATTGCAGATCTAGAGAATGTACAGAGAACCTTTACTGCACATATAAGTTCCATCGAACACCTCAACTACTGGGAACGCTTGGAAGCACTTGACTTTTACTCCCTGGAACGCAGGCGAGAGAGATATAACATAATCTACACTTGGAAAATCCTAGATGGAATGGTCCCGAATCTGCACACAGGAATCACTCCCTACGAAAGTAAAAGACTGGGCAGGCAAAATACCCCCAATGAAAAGTAGGGGCGCAATTGGTACACTAAGAGAAAACACCATAAGTGTTCGGGACCCAAGACTGTTCAAGAGTATTCCAACAGGCATAAGGGAAATTACAAATAGGCCGCTGGCTGCCGTCAAGAGGGAGCTGGACAGATATTTAAAGTCGGTTCCAGATCAGCTGGGCTGTTGTTCGAACGTTGGACTACGTGCGGCCAGCATTAACAGCCTGGTTGATCAGGGCCTGATCCACCGGAAGGCCTGGTCGTGGACCGGGCCGCGGGGGCGTTGATCCCCGGAATACCCTCCAGGTAGACTCCAGGTAGGTAGATTAATTGCTGCAGTGATGTTTAACTTGTTTTATTTTCAATTTTATTTACATTTAAAACTTCGTTTGAATTATATTAATTTCAGTTGATGTTTTCTTTATGTATTCCTAATTAAAGTAATTAATAAGTCTTAAGCAGCATAGTGTGTGTGTGTGTGTTAGTTACCATTTTGTCCTAGGCACATGTCGATTAGACACTAGGCCTGTTGTATGTGTGTGTGTGTGTGTGTGTGTGTGTGAGTAAGGAAACACTTCGAAATGTTTCCGCCCCGCCGGGAATCGAACCCGGGCCCTCCGTGCGTGAAGCCAGAGCTTTAGCCACCAGGTCACCGGTGTGTGTGTGTGTGTGTGTGTGTGTATGTGTACTTACCTATTTGTGGTTGCAGGGGTCGAGACTCAGCTCCTGGGCCCGCCTTTTCACTGATCGCTACTAGGTCCTCTCTCTCCCTGCTCCATGAGCTTTATAATACCTCGTCTTAAAGCTATGTATGGTTCCTGCCTCCACTACATCACTTGCCAGACTATTCCACTTCCTGACAACTCTATGACTGAAGAAATACTTCTTAACATCCCTTTGACTCATAGGAGTCTTCAACTTCCAATTGTGACCCCTTGTTTCTGTGTCCCATCTCTGGAACATCCTGTCTCTGTCCACCTTATCTAATCCTCGCAATATTTTGTATGTCGTTATCATGTCTTCCCTAACCCTCCTGTCCTCCAGTGTCGTCAGGCCGATTTCCCTTAACCTTTCTTCGTAGGACATTACCCTTAGCTCTGGAACTACCCTTATTGCAAATCTTTGCACTTTCTCTAATTTCTTGACGTGCTTGACCAGGTGTGGGTTCCAAACTGGTACTGCATACTCCAGTATGGGCCTGACGTACACAGTGTACAGTCTTTTGAACGATTCCTTACTGAGGTATCGGAACGCTATTTTCAGGTTTGCCAGGCGCCCATATGCTGCTGCAGTTATCTGGTTGATGTGTGCTTTCGGAGACGTGCTCGGTATTATACTCACCCCAAGATCTTTCTCCTTGAGTGAGGTTTGCAGTCTTTGGCCACCTAGCCTATATTCTGTCTGCGGTCTTCTTTGCCATTCCCCGACCTTCATGACTTTGCATTTGGCGGGGTTAAATTCAAGGAGCCAGTTGCTCGACCACGCGTCCAGCCTGTCCAGGTCTCTTTCTAGTCCTGAATGATCCTCATCTGATTTAATTTTCATCATTAACTTCACATTGTCTGCGAACAGGGACACTTCTGAGTCTATCCCTTCCATCATGTCATTCACATATACCAAAAATAGCACTGGTGCTAGGACTGACCACTGTGGAACCCCGCTCATCACAGGCGCCCACTGTGATGCCTCATCCCGTACCATGACTCGTTGTTGCCTCCCTGTCAGGTATTCTCTGATCCATTGCAGTACCCTTCCTGTTATACGTGCCTGATCCTCTAGCTTCTGCACTAATCTTTTGTGAGGAACTGTGTCAAAGGCCTTCTTACAGTCCAAGAAAATGCAATCAACCCACCTCTCTCTCTCGTGTCTTACTTCTGTTACCTTGTCATAAAACTCCAGTAGGTTTGTGTCACAGGATTTGCCTTCCATAAATCCATGCTTGTTGTCGTTTATAGTCTTGTTCCGTTCCAGGTGCTCCACCACTCTCCTCCTGATAATCTTCATGACTTTGCATACTATACACGTCAGTGACACTGGTCTTTAGTTTAGTGCCTCGTTTCTGTCTCCTTTCTGAAAAATGGGAACTACATTTGCCGTTTTCCATACCTCAGGTAGTTGCCCAGTTTCAAGGGATGTGTTGAAAATTGTTGTTAGTGGCACACACAGCGTCTCTGCTCCCTCTCTAAGGACCCACGGAGAGATGTCCGGTCCCACCGCCTTTGAGATATCAAGGTCACTTAGCAGCTTCTTCACCTCCTCCTCGGTTGTGTATTTCATCCAACACTTGTTGGTATGCCCCTTGTTGGTGTACCCCTCAGTTCTGTCTTCCCATAGTTCTTTCGGTCTTCACTGTAAATACTTCCATAAATCTCGTGTTGGGCTCCTCACATACTTCTTGGTCGTTTCTTGTGAACCCCCACCTTCTTTCCTCAGCCTGATTACCTGGTCCTTGACTGTTGTCTTCCTCCTGATGTGGCTATACAACAGCTTCGGGTCAGACTTGACTTTCGATGCTATGTTGTTTTCGAACTGTCGCTGGGCCTCTCTCCTTGTCTGTGCATACTCGTTTCTGGTTCTTCGACTAATCTCTTAATTTTCCTGGGTCCTTTGCCTTCTGTTCTTTTTCCATTCTCTAGCGCACTTAGTTTTTGCCTCCCTACACCTTTGGGTAAACCAAGGGCTTGTTCTGGTCTTCCCATTAATTCTGTTGCCCTTGGGAACAAACCTTTCCTCTGCCTCCTTGCATTTTGTTGTTACGTATTCCATCATTTCGTTTACTGACTTTCCTACCAATTCTCTTTCCCACTGAACCTCCTGCAGGAAGTTCCTCATACCTGTGTAGTCCCCCCTTTTATAGTTTGGCATTTCCCATTCTACTCCTGTTACCCTCTCCACTTGTAACTTAACTATGTATTCTAAGCTCAGAACCACGTGATCACTAGCTCACTAGTGTGTGTATGTGTGTGTGTGTTTGTACTCATATGTAGTTGCAAGGGTCGAGTCTTAGCTCCTGGTCCCGCTTCTTTGCAGGTCGCTGCTGGGTTCACTCTCTCCTGGCTTCGTGGGTCTGGTCGTACCACTTCTTAAAGCTATGTATGCATCCTGTCTCTACCACTTTCCGATTAAGGCTGAAGAAATGCTTCCTAACATCCCCGTGACTCATTTATGCTTTCAACTTCCATCTTTGCACTCGTGTTTCTCTTTACTGACTCTGTCCACCTCTTAGTATTTTGTACGTTGTTATTTTATCGCTTATAGTTTTCTAGTGTCACTTTCCTTAGCTCCAGGACTAGTCTTGTTATAAACCTTTGCACTCTATCCAGTTTCTTGGCTTCCTTGACCAGGTATTCCATACTAGTTTGTGTGTGTGTGTGTGTGTGTGTGTGTGTGTGTGTGTGTGTGTGTGTGTGTGTGTGTGTGTGTGTGATGTACGTGTGGTGCGAGAGGCGGCAACACCGCGGGTGAGGTTGGATGGGGTAGACTTGGCAGAGTTGCAGAGAGGATCAATAGAATGGTGTTGGAGCAGCAGTTGCAACACACCACCACTGGTGTGCACCTTCCACACGGCAACACACCACCAGTGGTGTGCACCACTGGTGGTGCACAGGAAGCCGCTATTGTCTTTATCAAACACGCTAAGGGAAACTTATCCCGTGTACCGTGAGTGTACCTTAGGATGGTGCAGCTGAAGCTGCAGACAGCTGCTGAAGCTGCAGACAGCTGCAGACAGCTGCTGAGTGACGGAAATGGACGGAAAGGTCCGGTCACCCGTCTACTCAGATGGCAGCAAGTGATGACCCGAGCCATGATTCCCTTACCTGTGGCTGAGAGATTTTAGAAAGGTAAGGCGAGGGTGGGGGATGTGGGGGCGGGTACTGGGTTGCACGCGGGGGTGGGTGGCGGTGGCGGGTGGCGGGGGTGGCGGCTGCTACACTAAACCAGGTCGACACCACCACCACCACCCAACATCCATACTTCCGCTACCACCCGCCTCACCCACACCCGCCTCACCCACACCCGCCTCACCCACACCCGCCTCACCCACACCCGCCTCACCCATACCCGCCTCACCCATACCCGCCTCACCCACACCCGCCTCACCCACACCCGCCTCACCCATACCCGCCTCACCCACACCCGCCTCACCCACACCCGCCTCACCCACACCTGCCTCACCTACACCCGCCTCACCCTCACCCATATCCACCACACCTACACCTGCCACACCCACACCCACCTCACCCACACCCGCCTCACCCACACATGCCTCACCCACACCCGCCTCACCCTCACCGATATCCACCACACCCACACCTGCCTCACCCACACCCACCTCACCCACACCTACCACACCCACCATTCCTCAGACGCTGAACGACCACTAGAGGTTAAATGCTAAACCCACAAGAGTCATGCAGTACCTGGGGAATGGGTAGCAATCGAATTTGATCCGAGGAAAAGGACAGTGGCTCCAATTCCTCAGAACAAGAGCCTCTCACAAGCATCAATATACTTCCTTAAACAAAAACATAATATAGTGTGGGTGTGAGGCATGGGTTTTCAATGTTGCAGCGAGGAGGAGGCTGGAGGCAGTGGAGATGTCGTGTCTGAGGGCAATGTGTGGTGTGAATATTACGCAGAGAGTTTGGAGATTAGGAGCAGGTGCGGGGTTACCAAAATTATTATCCAGAGGACCTGAGGAGGGGTTGTTGAGGTGGTTTGGAATTTTAGAGAGGATGGAGCAAAATAGGATAACTAGGATGGCGTAGAAATCTAGGATGAAAGGAAGGAGAGGTAGGGGTCGATCATTGGAAAGGTTAGAGTGAGGGGGATGGGGTAAAGGAGGGTTTGAGTGATAGGGGCTTGGACACCCAACAGATTTGTACGAGAGTGTCAGGTAAGAGTGAGTGGAGGCAAATTTTTTTTTACGATTTGACGAGCTGTTGGAGTGTGAGGAAGCTAACATTTATGAAGGGATTCAAGGGTAAACGGTTAGCCGGACTTTGGTCCTGGAGGCGGAAGGTACAGTATGTGCACTCTGAAGGATGGGTGAGGCACATTGCGGTTTACAGGGGCATCTGAGGTGTGATGTAATATATTTATATATATTTATATATATATATATATATATATATATATATATATATATATATATATATATATATATATATATATATATATATATATATATATATATATATATATATAGTATATATATATATATATATAGTGTGTTTCGTGTACATAATGCAAAGAAACCACAAACAACCAATAAAGTTAATTTAAAACACTAGCAAACTAACTGCTACCATCCTAACATCGTTCTACGCCAGTAATATCCCCCAACCATAGGGGGTTCCATCAATTCCCTCCGTTTTGACAGTGAAGACTGAACACCTGGGGCACAGCTGTGCTTCTGTAGCCACAAACACTAAAGACGGGACACCAACACTGGACTAACAAAACTGGAGGACAGAAGGGTTAGAGGAGACATGATAACGACATACAAAATACTGCAGGGAATCGACAAGGTAGATAGTGACATGATGTTCCAGAGAGGGAACACAGAAACAAGGGGACACAACTGGAAGCTGAAGACTCAGATGAGTCAAAGGGATGTTAGGAAGCACTTCTTCAGCCATAGAGTAGTTAGGAAGTGGAATAGTCTAGCGAACGATATAGTGGAGGCAGGAACCATATATAGTTTTAAGACAAGGTATGATAAAGCTCATGGAGCAGGGAGAGCAGAGACCCAGTAGCGGACAGCGAAGAGGCGGGGCCAGGAGCTGAGTCTCGACCCCTGCAACCACAATTAGGTGAGTACAATTAGGTGAGTACCAGAAGCACAGTTGTCCTCCTGTAGGTGTAGCCAGGCAGGTAAATTACACAGGATCAGGCAACACGAACACGCCCGTCTGGTCCGAATGCCACACCAGCTTCAAGCCTCAGGGGCGTTGGGTCCGCGGAAGAGGAGGAGGGAGGAGGAAGTAGAGGGATGTGGAGGAGGAGGAAGTAGAGGGAGGAGGAGAGAAGGGGAGGATGAGCATTAAGAAGAGGTGGAGAAACAGAGAAATTAAATAAGTATCAGGGAGAGGAATAGGAAGCTGAAGAGGACAAAGAGTAGAAACAGAAAAAAGGAAGGACTAGGAATCAATCATATGGACATAGTAGGAAGCGAGCACCTAACCCGGCTGGTCACCACGACACTCCCTCCTGGGCAAGTAGGAAGCTGGTAGTGGCAGAGAGAGAGAGAGAGAGAGAGAGAGAGAGAGAGAGAGAGAGAGAGAGAGAGAGAGAGAGAGAGAGAGAGAAACAGACAATAACAAAAGCGTGTATAGGGGAAAAATATGAGAGGAAGGAATAAAATGATTAGCCATATGATGCAGCTATAACATATGAATTGACTGTAATATCTAAATATTATAATTGCGACCTCTGTAATTCTGTCTTCATTGTGCTACAGCTCACAGGCTGAGCTACGGGTGCACGGTAAACGACTTGCTCAGGCGGTACCGAGTTCAGAAGGTACATAAAACTCACAGCCGAGTCGACTTGACAGTACTGAGAGAGGAACTCTGTTTACATTTCACAGACATGAGAGACATTTAAAAATTTTTTTTATCTCAGGCTAGCAGGCGGATCCAAACCCATAAACTCACTCTCTGCTTAGGCAAAGAGCCAAGCGCAGGTGATTCAGTCCTCTCAGCCACAGATGCCGCATAACTTCGAGAAGATAGCAGATAATGCTATCCGGTTTGTCTGGGAGCAGAGCAAACACTCCCACCTAGGAAACAAACTTATATAAGATTATTACTCAAATAAAAGACATTTATTATTATTCTCATAACAGCCCTACATTAATTATTGATTAGACAGCCATACCTGACCACAAAATTTTGCATAATACCTCACACATAAGAACATATGTTCTTATTAGAAAGAAGGAGCACTGCAGCAGGCATACTGGCCCATGCGAAGCAGGTCCAACTCACACCCACTCATGTATTTATCTAACCTATTTTTAAAACTACACAAGGTTTTAGCTTCAATGACGGTACTCGGGAGTTTGTAAAACCATGCAATTAACTGACACACACACACACACACACACACAGAATCGTTCAAGACACTGTACACCGTGTACGTCAGGCCCATACTAGAATATGCAGCACCAGTCTGGAACCCACACCTGGTCAAGCACGTAAAGAAACTAGAGAAAGTGCAAAGGTTTGCGACAAGGTTAGTTCCACAACTCAGGGGTCTGTCTTATGAAGAAAGGCTGAGGGAAATAGGACTAACAACACTGGAGGAAAGAAGGGTCAGAGGAGACATGATAACGACATACAAAATACTGCGGGGAATTGACAAGGTAGACAGTGACAGGATGTTTCAGAGAGGGAACACAGAAACAAGGGGACACAACTGGAAGCTGAAGACTCAGATGAGTCAAAGGGATGTCAGGAAGCATTTCTTCAGCCACAGAGTAGTCAGGAAGTGGAATAGTCTAGAGAAAGATATAGTGGAGGCAGGAACCATACATAGTTTTAAGACAAGGTATGATAAAGCTCATGGAGCAGGGAGAGCAGAGACCCAGTAGCAGACAGCGAAGAGGCGGGGCCAGGAGCTGAATCTCGACCCCTGCAACCACAATTAGGTGAGTACAATTAGGTGAGTACACACACCATAAAGCAATATTTATCAAAACGTCTTTTACACTGTTTTAAACTCACTCAAGCTGGGGATCTTTCTTATCGTCCTTAATAACGAGCATTTATAATGCCTCAAAGAAAGTGTATTATACCGTCTATGGAGCAAACTCATATCAACATCCCGTATAATGAAGGTTCACCCCTCACACTCCGCAGGTCGAGAGAGGCTGACATTAATTTACTTTTTTTCCCCTTGTACAACCTTCAACTCACTAGAAATCAACAAACACGTAATAACGCACATGTAGACAGAAATTCAGAAATGTATATTTCGATTCCCTTTGCCTTTCATACCTTTGATATACCTTTGAAGAGTTTCGAGAGTATCTACTCTCTGAGCCCGGCCATGGGCCAGGCTCGTCTGGTGCTTGCCTGGTCAACCAGGCTGTTGCTGCTGGAGGCCCGCTGCCCCACATATCCATCACAGCCTGGTTGATCTGGCACCCGATGAAGATACTTGTCCAGTTTCCTCTTGAAGGCTTCTACACTGGTCCCAGCAGTGTTTCGGATATCTTCTGGTAAGATGTTGAATAGTCTGGGACCCCGGATGTTAATACAGTGCTCCCGTATTGTCCCCACCGCACCCCTGCTCCTCACTGGGTTTATTTTACACTTTCTCCCATATCTCTCTCTCCAGTATGTTGTTATGGCAGTGTGCAGATTTGGGACCAGGCCCTCAAGTACTTTCCAAGTATATATTATCATGTATCTCTCTCTCCTCCGCTCCAATGAGTACATGTTCAAGACTTGAAGGCGTTCCCAATAATTTAGATGTTTCAATGGCTCAATGTGAGCCGTAAACGATCTCTGAATTTGTTCCAGCTCTGATATTTCTCCTGCCCTGAACGGGGCCGTCAGCACAGAGCAGTATTCTAAGTGAGGGAGCACTAGCGATTTGAAGAGTGTCACCATCGGCATTATTTCCCTTGTTTTGAAAGTTCTCAATACCCACCCGTCATCTTCCTGGCTGTTGTGATCTTTGTCTTGTTATGGTCTTTAAAAGACAGATCAGCAGACATAATTATTCCCAAGTCCTTAACGTGTTCCTTTCGTTCTATGTGGTGACCCTCTTGCGTTTTGTATATAGTGTTCCTTTTGAGTTCTTCATTTTTTCCATACCTAAGCAGCTGAAACTTATCACCATTGAACGTCATGTTGTTCTCCACTGCCCACTGGAAGACCCTGCTTATGTCCTCCTGTAATTTTTCAGTGTCTTCTACCGTAGTGACTTTCATGCTTATTTTAGTGTCATCTGCAAATGATGATACAAAAGTGTGCTGGGTGTTTTTATCTATGTCTGCTATGAGGATGAGAAACAGCAGAGGTGCCAGGACAGGATCTTTTTCAGGCCAATTAATCTTCTGAGTTTCTGTCTTCATGAGGGTTACTGGACATTGGCAAGTGTTCAGTACACATTAGTTAGTCATATATTATAATCGTTAATATTCAATACTTGAAGTTGAGGTGGTATAGAAAGTGTAGCGCGAGAGAACCTTACTGGGGATTTTTGTCGAATATATACTGGTTAATAATATAGAAATAAGTATGTAGTTGTATGGCAAAGACAATAAGATCTACTGCTCCTCTGTCGGGGTGCTCTTCCTCCACTGCATCCCACATCACTGCATCCCACTTCACTGCATCCCACTTCACTGCATCCCACTTCACTGCACCTCCTCCACTGCATCCCACTTCACTGCACCTCCTCCACTGTATCCCACTTCACTGCACCTTCTCCACTGCACCTCCTCCACTGAACCTCCTCCACTGCGCCCGCCTCCACTGCACCCCTTCCACTGCGCCCGCCTCCACTGCACCGCCTCCACTGTATCCCACTTCACTGCAGATCCTCCACTGTACCTCCACTGCACCTCCTCCACTGTAACTCCACACCACTCCCTCCTCCACTGTAACTCCACACCACTCCCTCCTCCACTGTAACTCCACACCACTCCCTCCTCCACTGTAACTCCACAGCACTCCCTCCTCCACTGTACCTCCACTGCACCTCCTCCACTGTACCTCCACTGCACCTCCTCCACTGTACCTCCACTGCACCTCCTCCACTGTAACTCCACTGCACCTCCTCCACTGTACCTCCACTGCACCTCCTCCACTGTACCTCCACTGCACCTCCTCCACTGTACCTCCACTGCACCTCCTCCACTGTACCTCCACTGCACCTCCTCCACTGCGCCGCTTCCATGCTTCTCGTAACTCACTCTGCCTCGACATAATCTGGTTCGGGGCTCCCTTATTGCTTTAGACCTCTTGCACTCAGCCTCTCCTTGGCCGCCACCTTCAGACCTGCGCTCAGTCCATCTTCAGAACCTGTTCTTCTTGACTACCTCCTTCAGACCTGTGTTCACTCCATCTCCAGAACCTGTTCTTCTTGACTACCTCCTCCAGACCTGTGTTCAGCCCATCTTCAGAACCTGTTCTTCTTGACTACCTCCTCAAGACGTGTTCAGTCAATCTCCAGAACTTTTCTTTACCTACCACCACATTGAGATCTGTGTTAGATCCGTACGGAGTTGGTTTAGCAAGTAGTGAAAAAAAAAAACTTACAGAATATCGCAGGCTTATTACTTTAAGGCACTGTTTTAATTATATTTCGTACTGGCTAGGATTGGAGGAGTATGAGTCCGAATCCTTCACAAGTCGGCTGAACCTCTTGATGCCATTCTATCAGGTTGATAGCTGATTTCCGTTTCATCATTGGCTCGTATCATATATCTCTATTAACAATGTCCTCGTGCTCACCTGTCTGACGTCAGTACCCTCACGTCACTTCAGGTACACAGACTGTGACCTGACCTCACCCCAGGTACACACATGCTGACCTAGC
Source organism: Cherax destructor (assembly GCA_009830355.1). NCBI lineage: Eukaryota > Metazoa > Arthropoda > Malacostraca > Decapoda > Parastacidae > Cherax > Cherax destructor. The sequence goes on from WNWK01000643.1 coordinate 403,424, forward strand.
GCCACCCCAGGTATACAGACACACACAGTATGACTTGAAGTCACTCCAGGTACACACACTTTGACCTGACGTCCTCGCAGGTACACACACTGTGTGCGTACATGGGGGGTGCACTGTGAAAGTATATAGGCACCTGCCGAATCCTGACTTATTTGAGCGTAAGTGTGACTTATTGACGCCCAAGGGTGACTGACGTCACGTTCTGACGTCAATATACGCCGCCGACGTCACTCTGACGTCAATTTACGCTACCGGAGGCTGGCACTAAGCGACGCTCCCGACAAAACTTCTAATTAGTGATGTGCTGACTGAAGGAGAAAAATCAGTCTCTTGTGTTTACTTCTGGGAGCTGGTGACTGAAGGAGTGTTCCGCGTTCCTTGTGTTCCGTTCTAGTGCTGGGATTCCCAGGTTCTGGTGACTGAAGGAGTGTTCCGTTCCTTGTGTTACGTTCCTTGTATTCCATTCTGGTGCTGGGGTCCCCACGTTCACATTCTGGTGACTACAGGAATGTAAGGAAACGTGCCCAACGTTTCCACCCGTGTTGTGGATCGAACCACAGACATTCAATATGTGAGCTGAGTGCGTTACCAACCGAGCCACGGGAATTGTTGAGCCCTGACTCCGAATAGCATAAACATTGTAGTCTTCATCTCAAAACAAAATAGTAATAATAATAATAAGAAGAAGAAAAAGAATAATAATAATATCTTTATTTCTACAAGTACATGTACAAGGTATACAGGCCATAGCTGACATCAATGACATACTACTACACAGAAATCCTCTTGTTATGCAGAGCATTTCAAGCAAATTAGGTCAATTTTGTCCCAGGATGCGACCCACACCAGTCGACTAACACCCAGGTACCCATTTTACTGATGGTGTCTTAAGGAAACACGTCCTAATGTTTTCCAGCCGTACCGGGGATTCGATCCCCGGACCTCAGTGTGTGAGCTGAGTGCGTTAGCGATTGAGCTCGAAGTTATAATATATACACTGAGAGATTTATATCTCTCACTGAATGTATCACTCTCACTTAGACTTTTTTTATAGGTTATCCTATGTAATTTACACATATGTTACGACTTATGATAATTGTACTTATGTTCACTTAGCAGTAAGTATGTACCTGGGTGTTACCGACTTTTGTGGGTCTCATCCTGGGGTCGGGGTAGTATACCTTAGATAGGGCTGGGCTTTGAACTGAGCTCAAGTAGAACAACAGCTCTTATTCTGTAAAATTGATTTGTGTAAAAAAATACGTAATAAAGGAGAGTGTAGACTATTAGTTTAAGCAAATATATTTCCGATTATAGGAGGCAGTGGCTCGCTTGATAGCGTCCTCACTTCACGCCCTGAAGGACGCGGAGATCGCTCCCCAACACGGGTGAAACGTTGGGCATGTTTCCTTTACACCTGTTAGTGTTCACTTAGTAGTAGGTAGGTACTTTAGGTAGGTACTTTAGTTGACTGTTTTGTGAGTTGCATCCTGAGGAGAATAATGATGGAAGGACATTAGTGAAAATAAGACCGACATTTCCCAATGATTCACGGACTTTATGGGTCATCCTGAGTTACTATCCATCCGAGTTAATAATCCGAACATAATCTTATTCTCCTTCTCATTAAAACAACAACAAAAAATAAACCCATGAAAGAAAACTTTTGGTATCCCCTAAAACTAAGTAGAAAACGATTTCTTCATTGTACTAAAGAAAATTGTAAGTGTTATATGGATAACTATTATAATATAATGCAAGTACTAATAATTTATTTATAATAATAATAATATCTTTATTTACTACAAGTACATGTACAAGGTATACAGGCCTAGCTGACATCAATGACATATCACTATATACAAAGCCACTTGTTATGCAGAGCATTTCGGGCAAAATACGTCAGTTTTGTCCCAGGTTGCGACCCACACCAGTCGACTAACACCCAGGTACCTACTTAATACTAGGTAAACAGGTGTTACAGGTGTAGGGAAACATGCCCATCATTTCCACTTGTACTGAGATGTAAAGGAAAAATAAGATTTCGTTCAGATTATGGATCTGGATTATTATTATTATAATCAAATAGAAGCGCTAAACCACAGGGGTTATACAGCTATGGATCTGGAGAATTAGTTACAAAGGTAAACCCAGTAAAGTCAGACTGTCACTGAAGACTGTCTGTCTTGTTAAGATAAGATAAGATACTGGGGCCTTTAATCCTATTCCCCAGGATGCGATCTACGCCATCTGACTAACACCCAGGTACCTACTTACTGCAAAGTGAAAGCAGGTGTAAGGAAATATGCCCAACGTTTTCACTAATGCTCGGGATTGAACCCGGGTCTCTCAGATATGGGAGCAGAGGTGCCTCCGGCATGCGTACACGTAGAAACATTAGGCATGTTTCCTTACACCTGCAGTAAGTAGGTACCTGGGTGTTAGTCGACTGGTATGGGTCGCATCCTGGGAAACAAGATTAAAGGACCCCAATGGAAATAAGACAGGCAGTCCCCGACGACGCACTGACTTTCTTAGGTTATCCTGGGTGGCTAACCCTCCGGGAAAAAAAATCTAAAGAAATCTTATCCTATCTTACCAGCAGCGCTAACGAAGCAACGTACTTCAGTTGTGAGCTGAAGAAGCTACCGGACACTTGCGAAATAAATTTTACACACACAGTTAGTGTCATTTCTGTAAATGTCTAACCTATTTTTAAACTTGAACTTCGTGTTGTTTAAAGTGTCCTCCTGGAAAATGGAAATCGACTACTACAAAATATTTAGATTTTTTTCCCATCGAAGCGGCTAGTTTATTGTTCACCACATATCCATCCTGTGGACAATAGTGCAAGAGCATATGAATTCACAATAGGCTTAGGAACTAGGCCTCCCCAAAAAAAAGAATTAACAGGAGTACGTCTGGATATATATCTACAGACTTTCTTATCTGTTGCAGTTAAATTAATGTATTTGGTATCTTGTTTTCATTAAATTAATACAATACCTTGACATATCACAAAGTTTATTTTTCTATCTATGTGTTCATCAATATGTAGACATTTTGAGGAATATAGAGATAGACAGCTACTACAAAATGTAAAGGGCAAAAATATATTTTTAAGTTACTGTGTAATGAGGAGCAGCAATTGCAGGAATATCCTTCCATCTGAGCATCTCACGTGAATTGATAGTTAATATTGAAGATAAAGCTAATTTCTCTATAGAGAGGCACAGTGCCTACCAGCTCAGGCATGAAGACACTATGTGTGGCACTTATACATTGTCATGTAGATTACCACATTGTCACTTGAATGTCATTTTCAACTGTTTTAACGCAGTGTGCTGGTAGTTACTAGTGCTGTGAGTTTCATTTATGTTAGTATTGTTTTTATTATTTGTTAATTTTGTGGTTGATTTTCTTGCGCGCGCGCGCGCGCGTGTGTGTGTGTGTGTGTGTGTGTGTGTTGTGTGTGTGTGTGTGTGTGTGTGTGTGTGTGTGTGTGTGTGTGTGTGTGCTAGTTGTGTGTGTGTGTGTGATGCAAAAGTAATTTTTAAATATTAAAACTATCTCAGCTTCTTATCATCCCCTCTCTCTCTTCTCTCTCTCTCTCTCTCTCTCTCTCTCTCTCTCTCTCTCTCTCTCTCTCTCTCTCTCTCTCTCTCTCTCTCTCTCTCTCTCTCCCTCTCTCTCTCATTCTCTTTTGCCTCCTCACCTAGTTCCCTGGCAGAGCAGTTGCTCACTCACCTCCTCGTCCTTCAAGGTGAGCCAGATGCCACTCTCTATATGGAAGACTGGGCTCGGCCCCTCTAGTTTCTTTATCCCCGTCATCTCTCTCACCTGTCCTTCAGTATTCTCCTTCGCATTTCTGACTATGAATCTCTATCTTTATTTTATATACATCTCGATAAGCAGGCAACAGGGGTGAGAAATGGAATGCAAAATAAGAAGTGAATGAAGATTTGTTGACATTGAAATTCGGCGTATTTTATTAAGCATGTTTTATAAACTGTTATTAGTTATGCTTTATTAAATTGACGTGTTGATCTGAATGAAAAACAAGAGTTTATTTCTTCATGAGTAACATATACATGTATATATATATATATACGTATATATATTATATATATATATACATTATAATATATATATATATATATATATATATATATATATATATATATATATATATATATATATATATATATATTATAGTATATGTATTATGCAAAAATCGCGAACAAGTGATACAAGAGGCAAAACAACCAATGGGGGGAGTTGAATAATAGCTCTAGGCCTTTCTTGTTGCAATCAACCCATCAGGAACTTTCAATGTTGCAGAAAAGAGGATGAGGTCCAAGGAAATACGATCACTCCAGCAAAGGCGTTCCCTGTGGTCGTATTTGCTTGGACCTCCTCTTTTCTGCAACATTGCAAGCTACTGTGTGTGTGTGTATATTTTCTCTGTGTGTTGCTGTATGGTGCTACTTAAGTGGCCCCAGCATTCACTCCTGCCACTTTGCCATTTACTCTCCACCAGTGACACCTTACCACTTACTCTCCACCAGTGACACCTTACCACTTACTCTCCACCAGTGACACCTTACCACTTACTCTCCACCAGTGACACCTTACCACTTACTCTCCATCAACGACACATGTAGTGAAGGCAGGATCTGTCTTAAGAAGAGATACGATAAAGCTTATGGAGCAGGGAGAGAGTGGACCTAGTCCTAGTAGCGACCAGTAAAGAGGAGGGACCAAGAGCTGTGACTCAACTCATGCAACCACAAACAGGTGAATACAAATAGGTAGGCACATACACACACATAGGGATGTTAGGAAGTATTTCTTCAGTCATAGAGTTGTCAGGAAGTGGAATAGTCTGGCATGTGATGTAGTGGATGCAGGAACCATACATAGTTTTAAGACGAGGTATGATAATGCTCATGGAGCAGGGAGAGAGAGGACCTAGTAGCGACCAGTGAAGAGGCGGGGCCAGGAGCTGAGTTTCGACCCCTGCAACCACAATTAGGTGAGTACACACACACACCAGCACCAACAACCTGGCCAGTCTGGGACCAGACCGGACAAAGATTCGAATCTCAACCGCTCGTTGAGTTTGATGACCCACACGGGTTTAGCGCTTCGTCAAACACGATTGAGTACCAAGCCACAACCCAAAGCTTGTTGTTTAGTGATCTGCGTAACAAAGAGGAAGTAAATCCCTCCGTCTCAAACACGAATTTCCTTTGTTGTGGAGTAAATCGTGCGCGGTGAAGTGTATCCCTAATTTATTCCACTTTTTCACTTATTTGATATCCCCTACAGGATATAGCTATGGTAGTTTTTAGATGTGTGTAAGTGTGTGTGTGTGTACTCACGTATTTGACAACTCTGTGACTGAAGAAATACTTCCTAACATCCCTGTGACGCATCTGAGTCTTCAGCTTCCAGTTGTGACCCCTTGTTGCTGTGTCCCATCTGAAATATCCTGTCTCTGTCCAATCTGTCAATACCTGTGTGAGTGTGTGTGTACTCACCTAGTTGTACTCACCTAGTTGTGGTTGCAGGGGTCGATTCATAGCTCCTGGCCCCGCCTCTTCACTGGCCGCTACTGGGTCACTCTCCCTGCGCCATGAGCTTTATCATACCTCTTCTTAAAGCTATTTATGGAGCCTGTCTCCACTACATCACTTCCTAAACTATTCCACTTTCCGACCACTCTGTGACTGAAGAAATACTTCCTAACATCTCTGTGATTCATCTGAGTCTTCAACTTCCAACTGTGTCCCCTTGTTGCTGTGTCCCATCTCTGGAACATTCTGTCTTTGTCCACCTTGTCAATTCCTCTCAATATCTTATATGTCGTTATCATGTCCTCCCTATCTCTCCTGTTCACAAATACCAGAAACAGCACTGGTCCTAGGACTGACCCCTGTGGAACCCCACTCGTCACCGGCGCCCACTCTGACACTTCGCCACGTACCATGACTCGCTGCTGTCTTCTTGACAGGTATTCCCTGATCCATTGTAGTGCCTTCCCTGTTACCCCTGCCTGGTCCTCCAGCTTCTGCACTAATTTCTTGTGTGGAAATGTGTCAAACGCCTTCTTACAATCCAAGAATATGCAATCTACCCACCCCTCTCTCTCTTGTCTTATTGCTGTCACCCTGTCGTAGAACTCCAGTTGGTTTGTGACACAGGATTTCCCGTCCCTGAAACCGTGTTGGCCGTCGTTGATAAGCTCATTCCTTTCTAGGTGCTCCACCACTCTTCTCCTGTGTGTACTCACCTAGTTGTACTCACCTAGTTGTGGTTGCAGGGGTCGAGTCATAGCTCCTGGCCCCGCCTCTTCACTGGCCGCTACTGGGTCACTCTCCCTGCGCCATGAGCTTTATCATACCTCTGCTTAAAGCTATGTATAGAGCCTGCCTCCACTACATCGCTTCCTAAACTATTCCACTTCCCGACAACTCTGTGACTGAAGAAATACTTCCTAACATCTCTGTGATTCATCTGAGTCTTCAACTTCCAACTGTGTCCCCTTGTTGTTGTGTCCCATCTCTGGAACATTCTGTCTCTGTCCACTTTGTCAATTCCTCTCAGTATCTTATATGTTGTTATCATGTCCCCCTATCTCTCCTGTCCTCCAGTGTCGTCAGGTCGATTTCCCTTAACCTCTCCTCGTAGGACATACCCCTTAGCTCCGGGACTAGTCTTGTTGCAAACCTTTGCACTTTCTCGAGCTTCTTCACATGCTTGGCTAGGTGTGGGTTCCAAACTGGTGCTGCATACTCCAGTATGAGCCTAACGTACACAGTGTACAGGGTCCTGAACGATTCTTTATTAAGATGTCGGAATGCTGTTCTTAGGTTTGCTAGGCGCCCATATGCTGCAGCAGTTATTTGGTTGATGTGCGCCTCAGGAGATGTGCCTGGTGTTATACTCACCCCAAGATCTTTTTCCTTGATTGAGGTTTGCAGTCTCTGGCCCCCTAGGCTGTACTCCGTCTGCGGTCTTCTTTGCCCTTCCCAATCTTCGACTTGCACTTTGACCGGAGCCAGTGTGTGTGTTGTCATTTTGCTAGGCACTGTCAATTAGACACTAGGCCTGTATATATGTGTGTGTATGTATGTAGAAACACTTCAAATGTTTCTCCGTGAACGGCCTCCGTGTGTAGCCATAGGCCGGTGTGTGTGTGTGTGTGTGTGTGTGTGTGTGTGTGTGTGTGTGTCTGTATGTGTATGTGTGCACTTACCTATTTGTGGTTGCAGGGGTCGAGACTCAGCTCCTGTGTGTACTCACCTAGTTGTGGCTCCTGGCCCCTGGTGTGTGTGTGTTTTGCAGAAAACAGAAATCATATTCCCAAAAAATACTCAGTCAAAGAAGAATGTATATTGCGATAGTGTCGTGATGACGATGGTGACGTGTGCAGTCGTGAGTTAATCACGTCATTCTACATCATGATACACCATCATCCGAGATTCTGAAGCCTGGATGATGTTGTATCATGAACAATGAAGCTCGGATGATGGTGTATCATGAACAATGAAGCCCAGATGATGGTGTATCATGAACAATGAAGCTCAGATGATGGTGTATCATGAACAATGAAGCCCGGATGATGGTGTATCATGAACAATGAAGCTCGGATGATGGTGTATCATGAACAATGAAGCTCAGATGATGGTGTATCATGAACAATGAAGCCCGGATGGTGTATCATGAACAATGAAGCCCGGATGATGTTGTATCATGAACAATGAAGCCCAGATGATGGTGTATCATGAACAATGAAGCCCGGATGATGGTGTATCATGAACAATGAAGCTCAGATGATGGTGTATCATGAACAATGAAGCTCGGATGATGGTGTATCATGAACAATGAAGCTCAGATGATGGTGTATCATGAACAATGAAGCTCAGATGATGGTGTATCATGAACAATGAAGTCCAGATGATGGTGTATCATGAACAATGAAGCTCAGATGATGGTGTATCATGAACAATGAAGCTCGGATGATGGTGTATCATGAACAATGAAGCTCAGATGATGGTGTATCATGAACAATGAAGCTCGGATGATGGTGTATCATGAACAATGAAGCTCAGATGATGGTGTATCATGAACAATGAAGCTCAGATGATGGTGTATCATGAACAATGAAGTCCAGATGATGGTGTATCATGAACAATGAAGCTCAGATGATGGTGTATCATGAACAATGAAGCTCAGATGATGGTGTATCATGAACAATGAAGCTCAGATGATGGTGTATCATGAACAATGAAGCTCGGATGATGGTGTATCATGAACAATGAAGCTCAGATGATGGTGTATCACGAACAATGAAGCCCAGATGATGGTGTATCATGAACAATGAAGCCCAGATGATGGTGTATCACGAACAATGAAGCCCAGATGATGGTGTATCATGAACAATGAAGCCCAGATGATGGTGTATCATGAACAATGAAGCTCAGATGATGGTGTATCACGAACAATGAAGCCCAGATGATGGTGTATCATGAACAATGAAGCTCGGATGATGGTGCATCATGAACAATGAAGCTCAGATGATGGTGTATCACGAACAATGAAGCCCGGATGATGGTGTATCATGAACAATGAAGCCCAGATGATGGTGTATCATGAACAATGAAGCTCGGATGATGGTGTATCATGAACAATGAAGCTCGGATGATGGTGTATCATGAACAATGAAGCTCAGATGATGGTGTATCGTGAACAATGAAGCTCAGATGATGGTGTATCATGAACAATGAAGCTCAGATGATGGTGTATCATGAACAATGAAGCCCAGATGATGGTGTATCATGAACAATGAAGCCCAGATGATGGTGTATCATGAACAATGAAGCTCAGATGATGGTGTATCATGAACAATGAAGCCCAGATGATGGTGCATCATGAACAATGAAGCCCAGATGATGGTGTATCATGAACAATGAAGCCCAGATGATGGTGTATCATGAACAATGAAGCCAGGATGATGGTGTATCAAGAACAATGAAGCCCAGATGATGGTGTATCATGAACAATGAAGCCCAGATGATGGTGTATCATGAACAATGAAGCTCAGATGATGGTGTATCATGAACAATGAAGCTCAGATGATGGTGTATCATGAACAATGAAGCCCAGATGATGGTGTATCATGGGCAGTGAAATATGCTGTCATTACTCAGGAGTAATGAGCCAGGGCCAGGCATCACTTTCTCCTAACATGTTTCTTGAGTTACCAGGTGCTCATACCTTTCCTTTAGTTACCCACCTTCAAGGGTGGAGTAGCTTGATGCTTAGTGTAGGGCTCTAGGGCTCTTGATCCAAGGAGGTAGAGTTACCCTTCCCCATTTTTTCAATCAAACCTGTTTGCCTCTCATCCCAAGGCACTCTATGACCCTTAAGGGTTTAGCGGTTTCCCATGTTTATAACATATATTAGGTCACCTAAAATTAACTACAGGTAAGTAACTCTAGACCTTGTGTGTACACTGTAGACTTGTGTGTACACTATAGACTTGTATGAGTACTATAGATTGTATCTACACTATTGATTTGTGTGTACATTATAGACTTGTGTATAACTGCTTGGACTGGAAGGCAGACTTACAGGGGCTGACAGATTGTTTTGGTTCTGCTTATTGATACGCTGAATTTCGGAATTATACGGGAGATATCTACAGTTTTTGTGGCTCTTGTAAGCTGCTAATATTAAAAATATTAAATTCTAACTTATCCAAAACACGAAAGGTAAATTGGTTGCGTTATTCTTTTTAAGTTTTAACTTTATTAACAAACTATTTTGGATTTGAAATGATTCTTGTACCGCATAAACTCTGTTAAACAGTAGGAGAGATGTAATAAAAAATTTGGCTGACAAATAGAGTATATATATATATATATATATATATATATATATATATATATATATATATATATATATATATATATATATATATACATAAAACAAATTCTTCCAGACAACCTCAGTGACTCAGCAGGAATACAGGACCCTAGCTACGCCAGTGCCATCACTGAATGGGAGACTTTTGCTGCTCCAACACCAAAACCTAGTGCAGCACTGACCTACAAACAGTCAAGTTGGGATGGCCCATCGCTGAAAAGGTGCTCGCCAACATGTTTAGGGCAGTAACATCAGACAGGGAGACTGCCCGTCTCCAAGCTGTGAGTGCACATCACTCTGGGGACTTCCAAACAGTTCCCATTTCGGCAATGGGAACACGCCTCGACCCTAAGACCCTCCGTATTGCAGTGGCTCTGCGCCTTGCTGCCCCAATTCACACGGAATATACGTGTATTTGCGGCGATGCGCAGGCCGACCTATATGGTCTACATGGTCTTAACTGTTCCAAAAGCAAGGGCTGGCATGCAAGACACAATGAAGTCAAAGACATCATAAACAGAACCCTTGCTACAGCTGGATGCCCAGCCAAGAGAGAAGCCCGATGACTAGCAGCCAGCAATACCCACAACCCAGCAAACCGCCCCGACGGGATCACCATCTGTCCTTGGAAGAACGGCAAGCTCCTAGCATGGGACTATACCTGTGTCGACGCTGTCTGACACCTACACCCATCACAGTGTCGGGCGACAGGGAAGAGCTGCTGATCACAGGGAGGAGTACAAGATCGGCAAGTACAGGGACATAAGCCAACAGTATCAATTTGTCCCAGTGGGATCAGAGACCTTGGGATCATGGGGAAAAAATGCCACACGTTTCCTTAAAGAACTGGGTTCCAGACACACACCACCAGGGACCCAAAGGCAGTGACTTTCATGTTCCAGCGCCTCAGCGTGGCCATCCAGAGGGGAAATGCATGCTGCATACTGGGCTCGCGTCCGGCTTCGGAGGACCTGGAGGAGATTCATAATCTTTCATATATTGTACTATTGTATTCACGTTTGTGCCTTTTAAATTAATAATTCCTGACCTAATATGACCTATGTACAGGTTATTTGTATATTGTTTCATTCACGGAATTGTGCCCTTTTCATTCTTTTTATACTCTGTATATGGTATAAACCTTGGTAATAAATACATATATATATATAATAAATATATATATATATATATTTATATATATATATATATATATATATATATATATATATATATATATATATATATATATACACTATGGGGGGTACATATATGATGGTTTAGACGCGTGATAGGTGGACGCGGTGGAGGCAAGACAGCCACAACATAATGTCAGTGTGGCTGTGCAGGCAGTGCTGGGAGGGAGGACGCACCTGGATTCCAAATGAAAGTTTTATAAATGATATATTTTTTTTACCTGCGGAGAACAAGAGCAGGAGATAACTTGAGTGTCAGTGGAAGGAGTGTTTCTGAACTGGGGCGTTGCGAATGTCCTAATCCTAGTCGGGTTCAAGAGGCGAGTGGTGGTTGCTGTTTCGCCCAGGTGAGTTCAACAGGCAGCAGCAGCAGCAGCAGCAAGCACGTACTGCTGATGTTTGTAAACCTCGCCAAGTTCTCTATTCCAGTGTCTCCTTTCAGCCACTTGAAACACTTGTATATATAATAAGTAACCTTGCTTAAGTTTATCAAGTTATTCCAATTGAAACGCTTTACTACACAATGCAACTGTCAAAATCTAAATTTGTGAAGGAGCTTGAGTCACTTTTCTTTAATGTTGTCATTTATCATCAGCGAAGAATTTTCCTTAAGATGAGACTTGGGTTTATTTGTCGTGCTTTCAAAATTTTGCTTTGAAAGGGAACTTTGATTTAAAAAAAAACGTTAAATATTTCTATGATAAGTTCTCTGGCTTGCCACCCAAAACTATAGTTATTCAAACTACTGCACCCCTCAGGGGAGGTTCCTTGACGCTGGTGAGGGGCTCTTGATCTTGGGAATTGGATCTGTGCTCCAGTTCCATGAATTGGATCTGAATGCCTTTCATTCCCCCCGCACCACAGGCGCTGTATAAACCCTACTGTTTTAGCTCTCCCCCCACCAAGGGAATTGGGCCAGTGCTCCAATTCCTTGAATCAAGTTTGTACAACCCCTATGGATTTAGAGATATCCCTTGAATGAATAATTATAATGACAATTAATGTAGATAGATGATATTTAAACAGGGCTGTGCTTTAAAGTAATCTGGGAGAGGATAACAGACTGTTAGCCTTCTACTGGGGTCATACAGCGGACGAGAATTGATAAACTATACCTTCGAGGGAGGTGCCTTGATACATGTGATTCGGGAGGGGGGCCTCTTGATACAAAGAATTGGACCTCTCCTCCCCTTCCGTGGATCTAACATAATTGCCTCTCGTACACCCAGGCGCTGTATGACCCCATAATGTTTAGGGCTCCCCATAAACGTAATGGATAACAACAGTGCAGTGTAACAATGATAAAGAAGGAAAGACATATACTTCAAGGTAAGAGTCCATTATAAGTCTGTATTACTCTGCTTAACGAAATTTCTTTTAAGCAAGGTATGTGATCATGGAGACTGATTCAGCAATGTTACATAATCACATATTTCCTGGGAATATTTCTGTGATACTACTGCAAGGTGAACATCTGGGTCGCCTCTGTTGTTATGGTGGTGTTTTAATGAGATTCGTGTGCGGTTTATGGCATTTTAAGACGTTTTGTCCACCAAAGCCTTCATCAATTCCCAGGAGAATTTATGACGTCACTGGTAGGTGAAATGCCGCAAACCAAGAATTGTCATATTAATGTGCAACATACTTGTTGGTATATTATACTGTTGATATATTGTGGAGGTGGTGTATGGCGTGGTGAGGAAGTTACCACAGCCCTAGCATAACCTGCCCACCTCACTTGAGCAGTTCTGGGTCACCTGCTGCGGTACTGCGCTACTTAGTGATGTTCTACTTACATAACTGTGCTGCTTCCAGGTCTGTGCTGCTTAATTTGTAAATTCACCAATGTACACAGAAGCAGTCTGTAGCTTTTAATGTTATATAGATGAGTGTAGCAGCACTCTTAACGACTCTTATATGTATCCTGACCGGAGCTGCTCTGCCATTGTAGGGTATACAAGCTGACGCCTTTGATGTCTCAAGAAACACAGGAAGACGTAAGCAATGTGTAAGCTTTGCACTGGATATATAAATAAATTTGTGTATTTACTTGTGACTCGGTTAGGTTGGTAGACAGGAACTAGTCAGGTAGGTACTAACCCTCCTGCCACTAGCGTTAACTGGTGATGCCTGTTACTTGATTGGCACTCAAGCAGAATTGCTGATATCTTTCATTAGGTCTCGTGAACATGCAAGGTGACAGACAAATCTTATAAACTTCTACTAACATTCGGTATACATACACTTATCTCAGTTTCCTGCATACTTCTTAACAATTCTTATTATATATAGTAGCTTATTTTCACTAAAGTAGTGAATATGATAGTGACTAGGGACTTTAGTAAGGTCCTTGATAATTCCACACAAGATACCGATGAAAGTAGAGGCACACGATACAGGAGGAATTATCTCCAGGATCGAGGCATGGTTGACATATAGGCAACAGAGTTTGCATGAATGGGGTAAAATGAGAATTGGACCTGTTAAGTGGTCAATAGGAGTCTGTATTGGGCTCGTTGTTCACAATTTACATAAACGATGATGGAATAAATAGTGACAAAGTTTACCGATGACACTAAAATAGGCCATCAAAACATTTCTAATTAGGGCACTACAGAGCTACAGAACGATCTGAATATGTTCATGTGGTTTATGTAGTTTAATGTGACCATATAAAATGTTCTAATCTGGGAAAATACAGTAACTATGGCAGTGTTCTCTTGTTATGGTCTGAGACCGGGTCATGGGGGCCGATCTCAGATTATAAGAATATACCATTCTCCATGCGTTGTATGACTCCCGGCTTAGTGCTCCCCTGTAAACATGATGTAACAGCTGCCTTCAGGAAGATACTGCCGGGTACTCAGAGCAGGGTCACCCTTGAGTAAGAACCTAGTGGGAGAGTAAGAGCAGGGTCGCCCTTAATAAGAACCTAGTGGGGAGTAAGAGCAGGGCTCCCCCTGAGTAGACCCTTGTTGGGAGGGGGTAGTAAGAGCCTAAGACACGAAAATGTGATTCTTCGCCTGATTTGAAACAGGCTTGGGGAAAAAAAAAACACTGATGCGGCAGCAATTGAAGTGTGACGCAGCCGACAAGGTGGTTAAAATACACAAAGGCCCTTTTTAATATAGCAAGAGGAGGCCTTTATTAATATAACAGACGGCCTTTTTAATTTTTTTTTTTTTATATTTTATTGAAACAGGGTACAAAGCACATAGCAAAATAATACATATCCAAGAACACCAAATTATCCAATATGACACACACGTACTACAATCTCCCACACTATTTAATCATAAATATCAGAACATAAGAAGCACACACATTAGATAATATTAAACACAAAATATATATAAACATTTCCTACCGCGATAAGACTATCGCACATTCACACTTTCTCAATCAACACAATGACAAACATTGACAAAACGCCACAAATCACCGGCGTTCATGTATAAAGAATTCAATGTTCAACATACACAACCTATCAATACATATCCAAGAACCTCTCAATACACGCCCAAGAACATTAACCACTAAAATATATATAAACAATTGTTTTCCACATCATGTGGATTGCAATGTAACATTAGACACACCTTTATTCAAATGCCGTAAAACATATCTAACGATTAACACGTCCCATGACACACACCTGATCCCCCGGTGCATGCCGCACTATAAGAACCCCCATGACCCTTCTCCAGATCTTTCAGATCTT